>JAVSBU010338881.1:0-10743 GCA_033118015.1 Loricariichthys derbyi | reverse complement strand
CAGTTAAACTCGATTTCCTGTGACGTCCGCTTAGGGGGCGGAGCCAAATTTGCATAGTTTTCCGGACCTTCCTAAATCCTTAACCGCGATTTTTGCAGGTAAAACCGAAAAAGGCTTATCTTGGTTAACTCGGGCGTAACCATGTATGTGTGAATGGGGCTTAATGTTGTACTGCTTCAAGTTTGGCCAAAGCATTTTTATAGTATTTTTTCTATGACCCGTGATAAGATTTCTTTCCAGGTTTCCAGTGTATGTATTGCCCAGTGTGACTCACAGAACATGGGCAATTTCACTGCTATAAAACTCCATTGAGAGAACAGATTATACTTTGCCCTGGAATAAAAAGACATTGAAAATGTAATTTAATTATGACATTAAACCACTTGGGTTTATGTGAATCTGTGACTAGTTTCACATTAGGAAGTCTCGTTAGGTAAATGCCATTCTGGATTCCAATGAGTAAATCCAACAACTGCAGGAATATTTCATGCAGACATGTAATATGTCTGAAGGAGGGGAGGCAGATCTTAGCTCCTAGTGCTGCATCAGTGAACCCTACCCAGGGCATGTTTACATTAAGAAAATTAAGGATAAAATAAAATTAAGTCAAAGTCAAATTTATTTGTATACCGCTTTTTACAATGGCGCATTGTCTCAAAACCGCATTACAACTTATGTTATTCTCAATTTTAAATAAAGAAAAGACATGGTATGCCTAAAGTTTATGCTGCTATATCACTGATTTGTATTTACTTCAACATGCATTACTTTAAAAGTATCTACAGGGTGAGTTCAAAGTCCCAGCATACACTTTAATTTCAGAAATGAAAGGGAAAGTGACTCATCTGAATTCCCCAACAAGTAAAGAGTGAGGGGGTCTATCGTTTAGGCTATGTCGGTAACCTGCCTACCACCTTGAAAGGTGCCATATTAGATCAACGGCAAATTTTTCGAATGGAAAGGGGGTCATATAGGCTATCATAGAGGACCAGAATTTTCTCAGAAATCAACTGACACAATCAGGTTTGCAATATCTCTTGTGGTTGAACCATGTTCCCATACCGAACACATCAAATAGCTGTGCATCACAAGGAATGTGCCTGGTTGTTGTTGCAAATTTTCCCTTTAATTTCTAAAATAAAGATGGGTCATGAGATTTTTGAATTACTCTGTATTTAATGTCACCTCACAGTTCTGAGATCTTCGGTTCGATCCTGAACCCGGGCTCAGAGTTTGTGCCTTTGTGAAGTCTGCATGTTCTCCCCGTGTCCGCGTGGGTTTTCTCCAGATACTCAGTTTTCCTCCCACATTCCAAAAGCATGTTAGGTTAATTGGTGCTTTCAAAGTGCCCTTGGTGTATGAGTGTGTATGAGTATGTGAATGAATGTGCCCTATCATGGTTTGGTGCCCTGTCTAGGATTGCACCCTTTGTCACCAGCTAGGCACCGGCTCTACTGCGACCCTGACTAGGATACATTGAAGCTTATATATTCTTCTTCATAAATATAAAAACAGGATCAGCCTTCACCCTCTGCTTTAGCCTAGTAAATAATATAATTTGTTGGATAACTAGAATCTTACTGAACTCTACAATCATACCGTTTTTCCTCTTTGCATTTTCTCTCCGCTTATCCTGGTCAGGTCGTGACTCCCTGGAATGCCACTGCACAACCTATACATCATTAGATACCTATACTTTTATTAATTTTGTATCGTCTCTCTCTCTAGTTGCATAATAAGTTTATGAAGAAGATCCCACGGGATGCAGAGGCATCTAACGTTCTGGTGGGGGAAGTGGACTTCCTAGATTCTCCTTTCGTGGCATTTGTGCGCCTGCAGCAGTCTGTCATGCTTGCAGGACTCACTGAAGTCCCTGTGCCCACACGGTAATTAGGAACTTGTAAACTTGTTAACGGGTAGAAATTGACGATATTGAGTGGAACAAGAAAACAAAATAAAATGCTGTGATTTGGGTTATGGTTAATCTCATTATAAAATTATTTATTTATAAAATATTCAAATCCAATGCATTTGAGTGTTGCTGATATATTTGATCATTGTTAAACTAAAAAATAGTTGTAGAAATTATTGCTTTTTTGAAGGCTACAAATTACTGCTGACATACAGTACTGTGCAAAAGTCTCAAGCCATCATTAGGTGAGAGCTACTATTGTTTTAGCAATGGAATAATGACCATATATAATTATTTCTGCCCCTTTATTATAATACAACCAGAAAATGCAGGAAATGTACATGCAGTATTAAAAAAATATCTATAGGTTACAATGGCAAGTATTTAGTGTTACCTGAACAATAGCAGCTACATTGGAATGCTAAGTTGAGTGATCTTGTCTGAAGAAGCTTGACTCAGAATTGTCTTTTAGAAGGGTAGCAGCCAAAAAACTGCTACCATTGGAAGATAAACAGGGAGAAAATGATAAGATATGCTAAAGCTTACAAAGTTTGGAATAAAGGTCAGTGGAAAAGAGTATTATAAAATGATCAAGGAAATCAAGTTTGGAATTTTTGGGTCCTATATGTTCAACAGTGCGTTATATGGTCAGTAAAAAATTGCTAAAATAGCATATCTAATGGTGGCCTTAGACTTTTGTGCAGTACTTTATAATATTTACGTTATAAAAATTGTCATCATCTGAGTTTAGGCAATTTGTACGTATGTTATAGAAGTCTGACTTGAAGTCTGACTGTTTACATTTAAATTGCTCATTTGGATTATTGCAGTTGTGAAATTGTAAAAAAAAGAAATGGTTGACTTATTAACAGCACAAGTGCCTTAGTTTTGTAATTACTTATATATTTATATCTGTCAGTAAACAAGGTAGGAGATCCAGACAGTAGAATACCATATTTTGATTACAACTAAAAAAGAAATATGTAGTTTTAAAGTACAGTAGTAGGTTTATTTGTGTATGTCCATATTTCAGGGAAGATTAAATATTTATAATATGCAGTACAATGGCATAAAGTGCTGTAGCTAACAAAGTCAGATGACATATTCATTATACTGTAATGGAAAACTTGTACGGCTTAATGATTTGTTGATTTTCACTTGACACCCAGAGATCAGTCATGACCTTTGCCGCATGTGAAACTTAGCATTGATAAAGTCTTTGAAATGTGATACATTTGTGTTGCAGAGGTGTTATTTAGCATAGAGTACGTGTATAAAAATTTAAGTGGATTTGGTGTAAAGATATCTAATGAAACATTGTTTCTTTGCACTGTTTTGCAGATTTCTGTTTGTTCTTCTGGGGCCCAAAGGAAAAGCCAGGTCATACCATGAGATTGGTCGAGCTATTGCCACTCTAATGACTGATGAGGTAACTTTGTGCCTTCCATATTAGCTCTAACAACAATGTGCCAGAATAGTTTATGTCCATGTAATATACTTGAAGAAAATATAATAACAATAAACCTCCACTATTAGATACACCTTGTTAGTACCAGATTGGAATAGATTCAACAAGGTGCTGGAAACAGATTTTGATCTGTATTGACATTTGAGCTTTGTGGCATGGTGCATTGTCTTACTGATCATGGATGGACATGATCAGCAGCAATACTCAGGTAGGCTGTGGTGTATCAACAATGCTCAGTTGGTATTAAGGGGCCCAACGTGAGCCAAGAAAATATCCCCCACACCAACACACCACCAACATCGTTGTTACAAAGCAGGAAGAATCCATGCTGTCATGTTATTCATATCAAATTCTGTCCAAATCTATCCAAATTCTATAAAGAAAATGGAAGCTCATCAGCCCAGGCAATGGTTTTCTTTTAACAATTGGACAATCAAACTTTATGCCTGTTCTTAGTTGATAGGAGTGGCATCTGGTGCTGTTTCACATCTGTTTCAAGGTTTGACACAATGGTTATTTGAGTAATGGTTGCCTTACTATCAGCTCAAACCAATGGTCATTATCCTCTGACCTCTGGCATCAACAAGGCATTTTCAGCCAGAGAACTATTGCTCACTAGATATTTTCTCTTTCTTGCACCAGTCTTTCTAAACCCTAGTGATGGCTATGCATGAAAATCCCATTAAATCAGCAGTTTCTGAAAAAGTCAGACTAGCCCATTTAGCACCGATAGCCATGGTGCATTCAGAGAATCTTTCTTCTCTATCCTGATATTCAGTTGGAATTCCAGCAGATCTTCTGGGCCATGTCTACATGCTTAAGTTCAATGGGTTTCCATGTGATTGTCTCATAAGATGTTTGTAGTAATGAACATTTGAATAGGTGTACCTAATAAAGTGGCTGGTGAGTGAACTGAAGGCAGTATGGTTTATGAGACTTCTACAGTATTATTGGTGAAGGTCAAACCTCTATGATTTAGATGACATTGTCTAAATAATGAAGTGTAATGATGAAAATTATTTTAATTCAGAAATGATATGGAATAAAGAGTTTGACACACCAGCTTAACGTGTAATGCATCTGTGTATATAAGGTGTTCCATGACATTGCATACAAGGCTAAGGATCGGGCTGACCTGGTGGCTGGCATTGAAGAGTTCCTTGACGAGGTCATTGTGCTACCGCCTGGCGAGTGGGACCCTGATATCCGCATTGAACCACCCAAAACTTTGCCCTCTGCAGACAAGCGGTAAACACTGCAGCCAAATTCATTTTTCATTTTAGGCAGGCACTGTGTTCATTGCTCCTATTCACAGTGGCTAAATCTGATTATGTCCATACACACAGTTTAGCTGTTAAAGAAAGGGACAACAGAATTACATAACAGAAGTGGAACAAAACTTTCGGGTACTCATTCCTGGTGTTGAGGAGTGAGTCTGTTGCATTATGTTTTCGCTATAGTTAAATACAATGCAATATAGTATAAGCTTCAACTAGAGGTGTTTCTAGACTACTTGTACTGGGGCACCAAGAATTTAGAGTGGCACAGCTGTACCCTCTGCTTACCAGTCAGTCGTAGGGGCACAACTGTGCTTAAAACATAAGCCTTTTAAACACTAAATAAATAGAATCAAGTCATTTAACACTAAAGTGGGCAACCCTGTGTCATAGATGAGAAATGAAGAACAGGTTAACACTACAGAGGTTTTAAATTTTTTTAAATTTAATTATTAATTTTGTTTATGCTAGCATAACTGTGCCTTTGCTTTAGTGGTCTATTATGTGTTTTTGGTAGGTTTTACAGGTAAAGTTGCTAATGAAAACATATTTAATTTAATTTATCACTATCTTTTCTGCAGTGTGGCTGACTTTCTTTTAAATATTTGCAGATGATTACTCCATGCAAAAAAAAAAAAGTAAAACAGGTGCTGATTGAAAGTGTGAGCTGCTCAAGCTTTTGAAAAGATGCTGAGGTATTATGGGAAATGTAGTGCCTGTAGTGAACTTGAGTGGCGTGTCCTGTTGACTTTTTAACTGTTATTATATAAGTGAGGCGGAGCAACACTTTACTGGGACATGTATGCCCCTGGCTTCAATGAAATGCATTTTTAATAATTAATAATTGTAATAATTCAAGAACACAAACACACAAATTATAATAGTGACAAGCTGATACTTTTTAAATCCAAATGCATAGTAATGAACAAGAGACATATTATATCGTGTCTGAAATTATTTCCAGTACAGCCCTTAACTACATATGTCCTTTGTTGTCGAGTAACAGAAACATTAATAATGGTGCAAAGACAAAAATCCCAAAATAATTATTAATAAGTTAATTTTCACAGCAATTAATTTCGTAATGTCTTTTGTTGTATTGTTTATGCAGTAAGAACAACCTTGCAGCAGGAGCTGGTGGCACAGATGGATTTCAAGTGAATGGTGATACGCCACATGAAGGAGGAGCAGGAGGAGGTGGCAGCCACCATGCTGGAGATGAGCTCAAATTTACTGGCAAGTGAGTAGTAACTATCTGTCAGCGTAAAGTACACCATAATCAGGGCTGTACAGTACATCTGGTGTTTCTACACACTCGATATGTTGCTGGTGTTACTTATAGACAGAGTATTTAAATATACACCTGGAGTAAAGGATTACTAATACAGGTGTGTGTTGTTTAACGTTCACATTGTTTTTTATTGAAAAGTCATTATCGTAGTCACCTAGTCTCAGTTTGCATCTGTATGCTTTGTATGAAAAACTGCATGCAAGTGTGTCAGAGAAACTGCTGAAAAGATGCATAAACTGTTATACAAATGCTAAACCGTTTGTAATTTATGCAAATTCACAATAATTCTACACAAATGTGGTGTTATGACAGACCGTGTCTAGGGGAAAGCCGAAACAATTAAGAGGATGCTATGATGGAGCTGATAGTTTTGTTTGACAGAAGACAAAAAGATACTGATATACAATATTACAAAACAACATAGAAGATCAGCCAGATGAATCAGAGACTCAACAGACCTCATGTGTAAAACACTTTTTCATAAATGGCCGTATTCATAAAAATGTTCATACTCTCAAAATGATAGTATGTACACATTTGCCTAAACACTGCCTGGCCAAGAAAAAGTCACTCAAGTTAGTATTTCGTTTCCACCAACTCCTGCAATGTCCCAACATTTATTTCTGTCCAGAGTTCTCTTAATTTTTACAAGATCTTTTATTGATGATGGAAGATTTAGACCACTGTACAAAGATTGTCAATGGGTTTCAGGTCTGGTCTATCACCAATGTTACTAAACCTAGACCTGACCAACTGGAGCAGCAACCCCAGATCACAGCATTGCCCCAAGGTGGTGACCTTTTTTTTGCCCACATTAGCTAAGTTGAGCTAACGAGCAAGCGAGCACCCGACTGGTAAAATAGTGAAATTTCAAATCAGTGATAGACTTCTGCACTTTAACTCCCATCTCTGCATGTAGATCTGCAGTGTTGATTGGATATTGAGGTGACCAGTCCATTTAAGGCCACTATATATTTCCCATTACCATGTCTTCTAATTTTTAAGACCTCACTTGTTGAAGTTTATAGACTTTCACGTTGATGTTAAACAGTATATACCTGCAGTAAGTTTTACGATTTGCAAAGATGTATACTAATGTACTGTAGTTTGACTGTTAACTTCTTCTCTGTCTGTCTTTCTCTCTCTCTCACTTGTCTGTTAGATTTTGTGGCGGTCTTATTCTGGACATTAAGCGGAAACTGCCTTTTTTTGCAAGCGATTTCTATGACGCCTTGAACATCCAGGCTTTGTCTGCAATGCTCTTTATTTATCTGGGCACTGTAACAAATGCCATCACCTTTGGTGGCTTGCTGGGAGATGCTACAGAGAACATGCAGGTAAAGAGGATTATTACTCAGCTAATTAGTCTAATAAGTTAATCTATTTACTAACTTTAGAAGAGGTAGGGAACACTGTCAGACTGTAGGACGTAACTGTCCATTTTACATAGACTAAAGGACTGATATTAAATTAATCTACAAACATACTGTTTAAGCACCCAACAAACACTTCATTAACATTAACATCCTAAACATTTAATTTAGGATGTGTTACTGGGTCATTCCAGTAAATCATGCATAAGTAGCTTTAAGTCTGCTGATCTGGAATCAGTGTAATTTTTAAATGAACCTGCTCCCTCACTGTGAACTCCATTCAGAAACAACAGCTGACATTCACAACTGCTTTCTATTTATATGTTGCTCTTGGTGTGCATTTACAGTAGACATGTAAGCCATGTGCAATGGAATCAGAAGACTGTAGGTCAAATTTAGATCTTTAGGAGCTCTTTATGGTACAAGTTAAGAAGGATGTGCTTCACTATAAATAGAACTGGATTACTAAGCACTCTCTCACTCTGTGTGTAACTCTGTCTCGGTGTATCTTAGTAGATTTCTTTCCTAGCCATAGTATTTACCCTAATTTCTTAGTTCTGAATTCTTGGTCCCATAGACATTGTATATATAACTGCAGTATTTACATGTTTGACTCTGGTTAAAATAGTAGGGATTGTTTGGCATTGGTGGTTTTATTAAACATAAGCAGGTAAAAAAGTTATGTTTTATTGTTGCTTTCTGCCATCAATTAAGAAAACCGTAGGCACTTTTGCACCAAACAGTTCTATTATGGGAGAAACTACCCTCCACGGAGCTCCCCAGCAACCTACATTCAATCCAGAATCATTTTAGGTTTGCATTTGCACCACCAGTAGGAATGCTGTGTGATGCTAAAGTGACAACTCAAAATTGCGTTCTACCTCCACCATACACATATAGGCTCAGTGAAGCCTAAACTTCACCTTCGGCCCATCTGTCTGTGCTTTTTTTTATTTGTAGAAGAAGATTTGTTGTTTATATGGTGATCCATGTAGAAGTATATTTAAAAATGGCATTTGCCCTGAACTTGCATCTGGACCAATCACTATACACGTCACTATGTCTGGACAGTTCAATAAATACATATATCACTCTGAGTCCCTATGTGCTCAGAAAAGTACCTACCTGGAAGTAGAAACTAAAAAAATCCCTATACACAGCCTTCTATGAACTACAATCGTTCCCAGTTTCTGCTGTGCAAATATGTGAGAAAGTGGGCGCTATCACTTTGTTTAAACTGGCCAGCGTTGGGATGGTATCTTTACTTCTGCTAGATGGTGTCAGTAAATGGTTCTCTTTGTGTATGAGAGAGATGATTTTGAAAAGAACGGAAGAGAAAATGCAATGTATAATCATTTTAAATAGAAGACTGAGAGAGAATACAATCCACTCAGGATTTTATCTAATTAGATTCATGATAATTAGTTCACTATTTGATTTCCTCACAATTATCAATTTTACATTCAATAAAATACCGGTACCTTTGTTTTTTTTCCCCCTGAAGTTTAAACAATGCAAAGCAATGCACATTTTCTTATACAAGTTCTTGAACAAAAACTTTACTAGAAGCAGAGATTTAAAATTGTGAACAACATGCTCTATTTTAGCTTCAGCATATATATGTACCATATATCCAATATATCCACATATCCATCCACAAAACATTCTTCCGATAACTTTCTAGCTTGTCCATGTGATCTTTAGCAAACTACAGACGAGCAGCAATGTTCTTTCTCCTTGCAGCCATGTCATGCATATCATTGTTGTTCAGTGTTCTTCTGATTGTGGACCATGAACATTAACATTAGCCAATGTGAGCAAGGCCTTTAGTTGCTTAGAAGTTACTCTAGAGTTCTTTGTGACCTCGCCAACTATTACACGCCTTGCTCTTGGAGTGATCTTTGTTGGTCGACCCACACCTGGGAGGGTAACAATAGTCTTGAATTTCTTCCATTAGTACACAATTTCTCTGACTGTGGATTAGTGGAGTCCAAACTCTTTAGAGATGGTTTTCTAACCTTTTACAGCCTGATGAGCATCAACAACTATTTTTCAGAGGTTCTTTTAAATCTCCTTTGTTTATGCCATGGTACACTTCCACAAACATGTGATGTGAAGAGCAGACTTTAATAGATCTCTATTCTTTAAATAAAACAGGGTGCTCACTCACACTTGATTATCATCCCATTGATTGAAAACACCTGACTCTAATTTCACTTGCACAGTAACTGCTAAACCTAGTGTGTCACGTACTTTTGCCACTCACTAATATGTAATATTGGATCATTTTCCTCAATAAATGACTAAGTATAATATTTTTGTTTCATTTGTTTATCTAGGTTCCCTTTATCTACTTTTAGGATTTGTGTAAAAAGCTGACGTTGTTAGATCATATTTATGCAGAAATATGAAACAAATTCTAAAGGGATCACAAACTTTCAAGCACCACTGTATGCCAAACAATATGATGCATGTGTTTTAGAATGTGGGAAGAAACACTTTAGCTTTTATCTTGAAAACACATAAATGGCGTAAAAAGAACCTAAGTAGCTTCCTGGATGGCTGGAAACCAATGGTGCTAAACAGACACCCTCAGTGCATTAATGTGTTTCATTACTCATTAATCCACATCTGAGACTAGAAGTTATGACTGGTGAAGACAACATTATCTTCTCATTGTTAGGTGAATGTGTAACTTACCCACAGGTTAGTGCTCCACTTAAATAAATGATGTGTGAAACAAAGACATCACATTGCACTAAGTCTTATGCCCCTGTCTCACATAGCAGTATTTGGCCTGGGCTGTCGTGAGTCAAAAAGCCTCGACATCAACAACAAAAATCAAGAAAAAAAGGGGGCGGAGAATACTATGCAAATGATCCTACCGTTAAACCTTGCCAGGTCCCGTATATGTCCGAGAGTGTCATGATCGTACGTCGAATCCCACGCCAAACTTCATTAAAAAGTCGGCGAAAACTTCCGAGCGACGCCAAGAGCCCCCCGTATGCTACATTTTGCTATGTAAGATCACGTCAAATTCGGCCGATAGTCCAATGCAGCAATGATATAGTACAAGTTCCACCCGAAGGCGCACTTTAGCCCGAAGGCAAGCTTGGTGTTGCCACGAAAGGCAAAATGAATATATGCCAATTTAGCCCTGCCCCTAGCCCAGACGATATGAATTCAGGGCTTTTAATATTAATATAATACATTTTCCTTATGATATTAATACATTTTCGTGATATAATAAAGGTTCATTTCCATGTGTTTATTTTAAGCTTTCTTTTTTCCCTTATATAGACTTTCATCACCATGTAGCTCTGTAGATATGTGCACTATCAAAGCATATGATAATATAGAGCTTTGCTCACTACCTAGTGCACTCTGAAGCATAGAGTGATCCGTTTGAGATTCGGCCAATG
>JAVSBU010338854.1:0-10744 GCA_033118015.1 Loricariichthys derbyi | reverse complement strand
AGCTCCGGTGGACTGCTGGCGAGACACGTCCAGGATAGGTGTGACCAGGGGCGTCGGCTGGTCGAGTGAGGCACCCAGGAGTGGTGTTCCCAGCGGCGCCCGTCCACCATAGCGCGGTGTCCTCTGGCCTGCCTGGAGCTCCTCCCCTACGGGGCTGTTTGGGACGTGCGCTCACGGCCTTGTGCATCCCAGTTCACACCGTTTCCTGGGGGTCAGTCGGTTTTGGCTGTGTATGTCCTTTGGTTGGTATGTGTGCATGTTTGTTGCGTGAATAAAGCACCTTTTACGTTATTCCACTGCGTATGGGTCCTTTTGTGTTCAAATCCCCCAGAGCGTGACAGATTGCCGCTCCACCCGTGACCCAGCAGACAGTGTTTTGGTTTTTTTTTCTTCCCATCTTGCCCCCCCAGCCCACCCCTGGTTTTGAGCTGACCCCACGGTAGGTTCTCGGTTTTGTTTTTTTGGATAGTTTTAGGTTGTTAGATGTGGAGAGTTCAGGTTTGGAGGTTATGTAGGTTGTAGAGTTTACTTGAGATTTTGTTTTTTGTTGTTTGTTGTTTTTTTTTTCTCAAGTAAACTGTTTGGGTTTTTGGTCGTTAGGTCCTTTCTGGACAGATTTTGGGTTGGCTTCGCAGCATTCTCGCCAGGTGAGTTTGTCTCTTATTGAGATCTATGTAGTTGAGCTTTCTATGCTCTGCTGATGGTGTTCTCTATCCATGGTAAAAATGGAGTGGTATCTTGAACTTGAATTACGTGTGGAAAGTAGTGGTGAGGTGAATTTGGACGTCTTGGTAGATATAGACCTGGCTGTGAATTTGGAGGGCCTGGTGGATATTGAGAGCGATGTGGTGCATCCGGTGGACTACTGGCGGGACACGTCCAGGAGAGGCGTGGCCAGGGGCATCGGCTGGTCGAGTGAGGCACCCAGGAGTGGTGTTCCCAGCGGCACCCGTCCACCGTAGTGCGGTGTCCTCTGGCCTGGGGCCTGCCTGGGGCTCCTCCCCTACGGGGCTGTTTGGGACGTGTGCTCACAGCCTTGTGCATCCCAGTTCGCACCGGTTCCTGGGGGTCAGTCGGTTTTGGCTGTATTGTGTTCTTATGTGTGTTTGTGTTATTTACGTTATTGAATAAAGCACCTTTTATGTTATTCCACTGTCCTGCGTATGGGATCCTTTTGTGTTCAAATCCCCCGGGCGTGACAAGTTCCCACCTTTACAGGTTTAGAGTCCTTTTTATTTCTGCACAGTCATCCTTTATTTTCAGCAATGCACAATTACTTTGTCTGGCTTTTTATCCCCTGTACAACAGGTGCAGGTTATTTGGGGCTGGTTAGCTTGAAGGACTGGGAAACTCCATAGGCATCAACATCACTGACCATAAGTGTGAATTTTGGGATGTTCTCCAGAAATACACTCAGAAATGCACACAGAACTGAGAGCATAGTTAAAGACATGTAAAGAATAATCATATATCGCCACTGTTAGCTGTAAATCCACTTGTTTAAAAGTTCATTTTCAAACAATGGTCACCCTGATGAGGGCCGCAATGGGTTTGAAGCCCATGCCAGAAAACAGGCACAAGGTGGGATTACAACATAGACTCAGTGGCTGTCTGTTGTAGAAAATGACACACAATCACACGTAGGGCTGGATTATAGTTGGAGGAGTTGGAGAAGATGTGACTGATTGGAATACAAGCTAGATATCCATGTAAGTTTGGAAGAACATGTCAAACCCCTGAACTCACCCTGAGCATGGATGTAACTTGCTGTCAAAAAATGTGCAGGACCAATGGAAAATATTCATGTAAACTCCTAACGCAAGACTGAATAATGTCATGAACTTTAGTTGATTATGGCTTGAGTGCAACTAGCTGACTAAAACAGACATCAGTTGTGTTGTTCTCTAACCGTAACTAGTCGTAAGCAGTAGGAGGAACGTCATTTGTTTTTGGAAAGTGTGAAATGTTTAGATAAAACAGGAACAGGATTCCAAAGCCTAAAACCTGCTCGTGCTAACAGCGAAATAGGAAGAGTGATTCATTTTGCGCAGTGGAGTTCTTACACATTAAAGTGATGCTCTCCAGATGTTTCAGAGGAGCTAGAGGGGATCCAGATGAGTGTTTACACATGGACGGCTTGTTGAAATTAATAATTTACTTATGCAGCATGGTGAGTGTCTGCTCTTAGCTTTTAAGCAAGCCTGTGTTATTAACTCTGAAGTCATTATTCACTGTGAATTTAAGGAAAGAAAACCAACTCCCGGTGGAAAAGCCGTATAACATAAACCTCTCTAATGAGCTTATCCTGTCATCCAAAATAAAGAAGAAACTATGATTTAATATGCGAGCAGACTCGTTGTTTATCCATGCCCAATGACCAGCTGCACAATGAGTGAAACATCACAGCACATGCTCAAATTATTACTCCAATCACTGTTTTATGGCTTCTGTTCTCCAGAGCCACTTAGAGTAATTAGTCTAATGGAATTAAAGGCACTGGAGTGGAACACTGCGGCGTTCTTTGTTAAGTGGTTTAGTAGAAAAGAACAGGAAATTGGAGAATCTGGTTTTAAAGGCATTCACATGCTGTTTTATTTGCACTACTAATAATTTTGGATTGTTCTCATATTTTTGATATTGCAGTGCTTCCCCCATCACAGATGCTATCACTATTAAATATCACGTAAGGGAAATTTTAACGAAAACACATCCTGACTGGTCCACCATATTCTGTGTTATTATCTGCACGTTCATGACCTTAAGCTTAGCAGACATGCTTTAAAAGCTGGTCTTAAAACTTAAGCTCTGTCCCTGGTGACAGTGAGGGCATTCCCCCTTCTGTGTAAATCTGTTTGGCTTGTGAATAAAAATGGTAAACTGGGTGGAAACTGGAGACAGTTTTATTTTATATAATTGGATCCCTGCATGCTTTGGCAATAACAAAGTGCTAAAAGCTTCTTGAGTGGAAAGGCTGGGGTTATATATAGCGCTGCAGCACTTGTACATGGGCTTTCCCAACAAAAACAAAACAGCTGCTGCCAGGCAATCTGGAATTGGCCTGAACAGGTCCTTTGCCATTGATTTTTGGCAGACTAATACTAAATGATGAGCAAACTATGCAGTGCATGGTGTTTAAGAAATGTTGCTATTGACAAAGAGCATGAATCAAAGTTACTACCTTATTACGCAGGTTATTTAGTCCAAAAGTCTACAGGTTTTAATCTAGGTTTAGGATTTTTTATGTAAAATAAGAAAGTCACTGAAAGTGCTTTGTAGATGTTCCTCTTTCACATTTCACATGGTGAGCAGCACTGGTTTGTGCCATGTAAGCACAAACACCTAACCTAAGACTTGTGAGCCTCTGGTAAGGTTTAACACAAATATACATATACACACATACTCATAGGCACATTAGAAAAGCAGAGCATTCCTTTATCCATTTAGGTTCTGCAGTCTAACCCAGAATTCACTGGGTGCAGGAAGAGGAACACCCTGGGCCATAGCTGCACCCCCAACCTCTCTCCATGATTGATTGGCCCTTAGGAAATACAGAGCCTCCGAATAGCATTTTATATTCATATTCCCTCACTTACTTTCCATACCCACTAAATCCAATGTGGTGGGGACATGTTTTTAAAAAAACCAGTTAACCTGTGAAGACACAGGGAATACATGTAAGTTTTACAGGAAGGTTCGGTATTGGGATCCAGGGCTCTATTAATGAACTGTGGTTGAGTTATTTCTGTCAGTGTAGAGTTGCGTTCCCAGCAATGTAGAAGTCTGAAAGTTGCATGGGTCTAGCAAAAGGTGAAACAAGAGCTGCGTCTTCGCAACCTCTCACAGTTTCTACAGGTTTCTCAGTTCCCTGCTCTCTTCTGAAATATCTTCTTGGATCATAAATATACTCACAGACAAAAAATAGTCACCTGTGATGAAACATACCCAATAGCATGTAATACCTCTAATTCCTGTAGACTGGCATTACTTTTTAGTGTCAGGAACCTCTTATCAATTTGAGTGCTGGTACTTTTGGACTTCAGTGATGCTGGTAACTGAATGCAAATGTCAGTTACAGATCTTACCTCATCAGAGGCAGGATACAAACTAAGGAGGCTTGATATTGGGAACCAAAGATCTATTAATAAACTGTGATTGATATCCTGCCACTGGTGAGGTGAAGTCTTTCTGTCAGTTGCAGAGGTGCTTTTCCAGCAGAACTCTGGAAGTTGCAATGGTTTGGCTAAAGGATAAACAGCTGAGCTGTTGTTAAATCCACTTGTTTCTTACAACCTCTCTCAGTTTCTGCAGGTTTAGGGTTAACCAGCCGAAGGTTAGGGATAGGATTGGGTTAGTGAAACCTCATAGAACTTTTCTTGGAGGTTAAACCACACATCCCTGTATGAGTGTCTCTCATGACCATCTGCACTTATGGTCAGGGAGTTGGGCCTGTTGTCATGTGATCCAGACCAAAAGGTCCATACTCAGCTCAGAAGTCACTTGTTCAGAGCCTCTATATCAATCACTATATAATTGAGAACTAAGTTTTTCAGCAGTTCACACACTTTCTGACTTATATACAGAAATCAGGTGGTATTTGTGTCACAGACAATCCAGGATATTGTGGACCAGGTTTTGCTCCTTTTTTTGTATAGAGTTTGGCATGTTCTCTGAGTGTGTGTGAAGTATCACAGATTCTAAATAAATCCCTCTTTTGTATCTACATTTAGCATATGTTACATGGAGCAACATATAACTAATACAGTTTTACAATACAAGCGATTGTGGGTTAAGGTTCTTGCTCAAGAACCCAACTGTGGCAACTAGACAGAGGTGGGATTTGAACCCTAAGCCTTCTGGTGCAGAGACCAGCACTATAAGTGCTATTAGACGGTCATACCACCTGAAGTGTAGAGCTGTAGGAATGTATGAACATTATTGCCACACTTTTGTAATAATGTGTTCCATGGCTCGTTTTTATTTTTTGCTCCTGACCTGAACGCTCTGATGAAAGGTCCTGCAGATCTCATGCAGTCCTTTGCTTTAAGCTCAAAACCTGGATCTTCTGGTTCTACAGCAGCATGAAGGCTGTGTTCCTAAGAGGCTGTGTATGAAATATTCAACTCAGTCTGTGATGTTTTCCTAGCCACATGACACATGTGTTACATGCCATGCAATATTTATTGTTCAGGAACCGATGAGAAACTGGTGTAAAACCACTGCTGTTCTTCTTCAAGCACTGATTTATTTGATCTATTCTCATTTTTTTCTGAATGAGACAAACCCTATAGCGTTGTGTAGTGTGCTAGCTGAACTCCCACAGGATCGGCGCTTCAGCCTATGCTATGTAAATAGAACAGATCTATATTTGGAGTCTGTCTTCAAAGATTTTATTTAGCTGACACTGTAAATATTAGATTAAGAGAGGGAGGTTTCTTCTTGCTTCTTGAATCGCAGGTAGTGTCTGTGGTGAATCCCCATACTTACCACTTTCTTCTGATTTGAAGCCAGTCTGTAGTATAATGCTTCCTCAGAGTTGTGGTTCACTTATGAGAACAGAATCATAAACATTTTGTTTGTGCCTGATTTGTTGTGGGTTCAAGGTAATTTAATCACCGTGGAGCAAAGCGTTATGAAGTTTCTGCTGTGGGACAATGAGAAACACTGATGATGAGAACAATAATCAGAGTTGGAGGACTGTGGATGTGAATGTAAGTGTGTGCTGCTTCAGGTGATCGTAGGTTTTGACTATGGTACAGAAACTGAGGGTGACATTATTTCAGCCAATGCATTTCTCTAACAGCTGCTCATGCTGCATCACAGAATAACTGAGCACTCAGTGAGGGTCACAGGAAAGCCAGTTCCTAGCTGGTGACACAGGGCGCAAGGCAGGAACAATCCTAGACAGGGCACCAATCCATCGTTAGCCACACCCACTAAGGGCATTTTAGAAACAGCAACTAACCCAACTCATTGTGTGAAGAAACCAGAGTCTTTTTCTTCTTCTTCTTCTTCTTCTTCTTCTTCTTCTTCTTCTTCTTCTTCTTTCAGCTTTTACCTTTTCAGGGGTCTCCACAGTGAGTCATCCTCCACCATCTCACTCTGTCCTCTGCATCCTCTGTCCTCACACCATCTACTTCCATGTCCTCTCTAGCTGCATCCATATATGTCCTCTTTGGCCTTCCTCTTCGTCTTTTTCCTGGCAACTGCATTATTAACATCCTTCTACCAATATACCCACTGTCCCTCCTCTGGACATGTCTGAACCATCTCAGTCTGGCCTCTCTAACTTTACCTCCTAGTTGTTTAACCTGTGCTGTACCTCTCATGATCTCATTCCTGATGATCCATCCTTGTCACTCCCAAGGAGAACCTCAACATCTTTAGCTCTACCACTTCCAGTTTTCCTCCTGTCTTTTTGTCAGAGCCACTGTCTCCAAACCATACAACTTTCTACAAAGTTCTGCCTAATTAATCCCCTGCCCATTTGGTTCTATGAATTATGGTTCTTGATTTGGGTCATCTGGGAGATTTTCACTGGAAGGAGTTCAGTTTAGGCTTGTGCCTTGTAGATGTTTCCACTTCCGTTGATTTGATTGTTGGAAATGTGGCCTCTTGTGACAGTCAGTGGGGTTGTGTAATTTTAGGTATGAGTTGGTGAATTAGTTGTGTTACACGTGGAGAAAACTAAAACGGTTAGTTTTAGTTAATTTAGTTAGTTCTCCTGGGCAACACTATAAATATCCGAAACCCTCGTCCCCTGAGAAAGTGTGCAAAGCAGAATTAGTCCCCAGTGTAAATCAGATGAGGGTCTTTATAGGATGCCCTGCAGACCAGCCCTGCTGATGCTCTTTCTCGTGACAGATGTCCCCTGCAGAGCAACTGGAGTTGGCATCATCAGTCTTACCCAAGGGACCAAGATTGTGTTAGTCATGACAGGCTAAACACTCCATCACTGAATCCACAGTCTGTGTGTGAAGGTGCCAAGGTGTTACAGAAACTGTGAGAATGTGAGTAAACAGCTTAATTAGCATCTCTGTATGATTTGCCTGTCACAATCTTCTCTCTAAAATACCCCAGTTCATTCTTGCTCTGAAAAAAGTGAAAGTATCACGGATGGCATGGGTTTGCAACAACAATAATAATATAGTCACTCCAGCAACTTGCAACTTTGAGACATTTGGGTTGTTGTGTGCGCATGTGTGAGAGGGCATGCAGCCAGTTACAGACGCACCTGTTCGTGTTTTTTTGTTAGTATTCTGATTCTGATTGTTGTTTCTTAACTTCTTTACCATCTTTATGCTCCATTCCTGTCTAAGAGCCGTATAATCTTTTAAACTGATCTATCTGTAATATATCATCGCTCCTCCCTGTTTTCACTGCGGTATTATTCTTAGAGATTACCCAGCAACACATCCACTAATTACAGAGATTAGATTTGGGATCTTAGTAAATAAGGGTCAGAAAATCTATCATCCAGAACCCACCAGTAAGTTGACAGTTTGCATGTTTAGCTGCATTAAACTCTTTTAATGAGCTGAAGTCATGTTTATCAAATTAGCATCAGTCTCCAGCTGGATCTCCGAGGACAATGAAGGAAGGCTTTGGAAAGGTCAGGTTGTTTTGCTTTTTGTCTTCCTTTTCCTCCTCCGATATGCACTGCTGAAATGAGGAGTGGCAGCTCGTCGCAGTGTGGCCTCATTAGAAGAGGACCCCTTTTCTTATTTATGATGAATTAAGCACTCTGTAGAACAGATTTCAGATTGCTCTTTTAGGTCCAGTTTCTACACAAACACTAAAAGCCCAGAGAATGTACTGTAACATTACACAAAAAAAAACCTGAAAAAAATCTGCTTTTGTCATACAGATGATTGAAAGTATATGGACACCTCTTCTGTAGTGATCTCCTTTATTTCAGCCATGCTTACTGCTACAGGTTTAATTATGAAATCTCCATAAACAAATTGTGGTCACAGCCAACAAGTCATCATCCTTCTGCCCTGCTAAAACAAAGCACATAATAAATTGGTTTCTTGGAGAACTTGGTTGTCTTACAAAATTCACGCATCTTAACTCCATCTAGGACCTCCTCTTCTTCTTTTTCTTCTTCTTCTTCTTATTTGGGCTTTTCCCTTTTGAGGGGTCTCCACATGAGTCATCCTCCTCCATCTCACTCGGTCCTCTGCATCCTCTGTCCTCACACCACCTACTTCCCTGTCCTCTCTAACTGCATCCACATATCTCCTCTTTGGTCTTCCTCTTTGTCTTTTTCCTGCCAACTACATTTCTAACATTGTTCTACCAATATACCCACTGTCCCTCCTCTGGACATGTCCGAACCAGCTTATTCTGTCCTCTCTAACTTTATCTCCTAGTTGTTTAACCTGTGCTGTACCTCTGATGATCTCATTCATAACTTTAACCACCCTTATCACTCCCAAGGAGAACCTCAACATCTTTAGCTCTGCCACAACATAGCTGGTCTCACCACGGTTTTGTAAACTTTACCTTTGACCTTGGCTGCCACCCTTCTGTAATAAATCATTCCTGATACTTTTCTCCACCCACTCCATCCTGCCTGGACTCTCTTCTTAACCTCTTTACCACACTCCCTATTTTCCTGGACAGTCAACCCAAGTACTTGAAATTCTGCACCTTTGTGACCTCTGCTGCCTGTAGCCTCACTGTTCCACCTGCCTCCCTCTCACTCACATACATCTGAGACCATTGAGATGAATTGGAATGCCAGCTGTGAGCCAGTTCTTCTTGTCCATCATCAGTGCTTTGAATGACCTCATAGACATTTTCCAAAACCTTCTGGCCAGGCTTCCAAGAAGAGTAAAGGCTTACGAAGCAGCCAAGAGGTCTCATGCCTAACATTAGGCTTCTTTTATCACAGTAACGTTGTAAGTGGGGTTTGTGAGTGTAACACTGTGTTCTAGAGCTTGATAAAGGTTTGATAAAATAATCTATGTCCGTGTGGTTCTGTCAGCTGTTGATGAATGACCTTTCTTGATTTGGTGCTGTCTAAGGCATCATAGGTTACGGCTCTTCCGTTTAGGTTTGTGCCCTTACCCTTTAGAGAGAGAGAGATTCCTCCCTAATGATCTTATGAACTATAGATTGAAATATATGCAAATCCCTTCGAATCTTTGTTTGACGATCATTTTTTTAATATTACAATAATTTTTTCATAAATTTCTTGATAAACTGCAGATCTCATGCTCATCTTTGCTCCTCAAAGACTCTTTGAGACCTTTTGTGAATACAGTTTTTGTATCAAATGATGATTATAATCAGCAGTCAATATCACCTGTTTGAAATCACACCATTATTTAGTTTTTTACCTCATTACTAGCCCTATCTGCAATGAAAAATGAAAATGAAGTAAAAGTAAATACAGCACTGTGCCTTTTTTCTTTGCATTTTCCATACTGTCCAAACCTTTTCTTATTCGGGGTTATACAATCCAATTGTCCAACAGTTGTGGGTTAACAGCCTCGGTCAAGTGTCCAACAGTGGCAGCTTCTCAGGGGAGAGACTTGAACCCTAGACGTTCTACTTCCAAATCCACTATCCAAGCTGTTAGTCCACCTCATATTTGTTACTTGTTGACTCACAGTGTGCCCTAAAAGAAGTTTTGCACTAAACTTTAATTTTGGATCTACCATGTTGTAGTATGAGTGACATTCCGATTCAAAATTCAACACAAAAAAATCAGCAATGCAAATAGTTCAGGTCTAAGTTAATCTGCAATTTAAATTCTTAGATTAAGTTTACAAAGCAAAATTGGTTGGTGTGACTATTGCTTAAGTCTTACACAACCATTATTTGGAATTAGATGGCTTTCCTGGCCAGTGGTCTATTACTGGTTTAAGATAGGCAGTACTGGGTTAGTGCTGGATTAGCTAGTAAGTCAGCACTGATTTATATTGGTAGACCACAAACAGAGCAAATGTTGGTCACCAAAAAAGCTTTCACTCAAAATTTACCAGTTGTTCATGTTATGTGGATGTATCTTGCGCCCACATGAACAAGATTAGGAATAATTATATAGTATATCAAGATTTCCTGGGACCTTTTTCATGCATGTCATGTAAACCTTAAGCTTCTGTGTGTGGGATTCTAAAGATTTACAGCAATTTCAGGCTGATATTCACTTCACTTTTGTTCGATACTAATGCAATGAGTCAAAAAATGCTGATAAATATTGTGTGCCTGGTTCTGATTGTACAGCCTTTTATAGTGTGCTAATCTAATTTGTTTGAGAAGGAAATTGGCTTGAGGCAACAAGGTTTGACATATAACGGATTGAGCAAGCTGGCATACATGAAAAATATTTAAAGCATCAGAGTTACATTTTAAACCACAGCTTTAGTAGCTCTGGTATGGTTTCTGGTATAGCTTCAAGTGAGGGCACAAAGGTGACAGGTCAGGGATTCGTTGTTCCTCTGTGTGACCATGCAGGGGTGCAGGAAAGAAGGATCAAAAGGGAGCGACCAGCACTGAGAGAGAAACTCTATACCTATCCGGTAGCCCCACTTCCCATACCTTGGGCTCAGCCCTACCGGTGACTCTCTACAAATCGTTCCACATGTCTCCCTCTCATTCACACACATGAACTTCGTCTTGCTATGGCTGACGTGCATATCTCCACCTCTCCAAATTATCATCCACCTCTGCCCTGTTCTCACCACAGATCACGATATCATCTGCAAACACCATATTCCATGGGGATTCCTGCCTG
>JAVSBU010338814.1:0-10749 GCA_033118015.1 Loricariichthys derbyi | reverse complement strand
TTTGGATGAGAGGTGAAACGTCTTCAAGAATCTATAAACATGTCCAGAACTGAAGAAGCCTTTCGGATGAGGGTGAAACATCTTCAAGAATCTACAATTAAGAACTTAAGAACTTAAGAAGCCGTTCGGATGAGAAGTGAAACATCTTCAAGAATCTACAAGCAAGTCCAGAACTGAAGAAGCCTTTCGGATGAGGGTGAAACATCTTCAAGAATCTACAAGCAAGTCCAGAACTGAAGAAGCCTTTCGGATGAGAAGTGAAACATCTTCAAGAATCTCCAAGCAAGTCCTGAACTGAAGAAGCCTTTGGATGAGGGTGAAACATCTTCAAGAATCTACAAGCAAGTCCAGAACTGAAGAAGCCTTTAGGATGAGGGTGAAACATCTTCAAGAATCTACAAGCAAGTCCAGAACTAAAGAAGCCTTTCGGATGAGAGGTGAAAGGTCTTCAAGAATCTACAAGCAAGTTCAGAACTGAAGAAGCCTTTGGATGAGGGTGAAACATCTTCAAGAATCTACTAGCAAGTCCAGAACTGAAGAAGCCTTTTGAATGAGAGGTGAAACATCTTCAAGAATCTACAATTAAGAACTTAAGAACTGAAGAAGCCTTTCGGATGAGAGGTGAAACATCTTCAAGAATCTACAAGCAAGTCCAGAACTGAAGAAGCCTTTCGGATGAGAGGTGTAATGTCTTCAAGAATCTACAAGCAAGTTCAGAACTGAAGAAGCCTTTCGGATGAGAAGTGAAACATCTTCAAGAATCTACAAGCAAGTCCAGAACTGAAGAAACCTTTTGGAAGAGAGGTGAAACATCTTCAAGAATCTACTAGCAAGTCCAGAACTAAAGAAGCCTTTTGGAAGAGAGGTGAAACATCTTCAAGAATCTACTAGCAAGTCCAGAACTAAAGAAGCCTTTCGGATGAGAGGTGAAACATCTTCAAGAATCTACAAGCAAGTCCAGAACTGAAGAAGCCTTTCGGATGAGAGGTGTAATGTCTTCAAGAATCTACAAGCAAGTTCAGAACTGAAGAAGCCTTTTGATGAGGGTGAAACATCTTCAAGAATCTACAAGCAAGTCTATTTGCTCTCTTCTCCCACCCACTGTTACTATGACCTGGACAACTGAGAATCTTCCCAGACTTGTTCTACTTAAGGAGAAGTCCTATTACTTTGATAAAGTTTTACTTACGAATTACCAGTCTAAAATTGAATTGGGTTGAATAGTCTGTCCTCTGCAGAAAATCCTACACGAATAAAAACACGTTGCTACAAACTACACTGCTGTAGTAGATCTTTTGTTTCATATACATTATAAGTCTCATGATTATTTAACGAGTTCTGCATTAGCCTGTCATGAAACAAGAGAAAGTTAAATTTCTATACATGAACATACATAAAAAGGTATTGCTGTAACACATGAGGTGATGAATGACTTTTTACAATGAGTCACTATACATAGATAAAGAACAGGTTACACAGAAAACTGCAGCAGGTTCTCCAGTTCCTCTGCATTTCTAGGTTTATCTTTAGGTGGTGTGGGTGTGTGAAAAAGAATCCAGTCTAGCAGCGAGAAGAATGAAAAATATGCATGTTGGTTTTTTTGGTCCCTTCTGTTGTGGACACTCCTCTGAGCTGAGCCTCTTTCAGTAAGGGAGTGTTTGTTTGATTTGTGTGTAATTATCAACTTGTGTATCTAAACATCCTGTATTAGGAACCTTACCGTCCACTGTATTGTTTGAGATGGGGAAGTGTAGGGTGTTATATTTTTATCATGATAAGGAAAGCTTGATTATTTTGTAACGCAATCCTCAGTATTGTAGGTGTGCTGTATCTCATACAATAGATCGTTGGCAGAATATATTTTGTAGATATGTTTTGGGAGCTCAGGGGTGCAGCACTCTTATAATACTTTAGCTGACCATTATACAGGTCTGTGTTTGGATCCGTGGGGTCCTGGCCCCAGTACAGTGAATTGGATTAAGTTCTGACAAAGTTTACTGCTTAAGGCTTCAGTAGTTAAAGTTAAAGACCCATTACTGTCTGGTTCCTAGTGTTGGGCCCTTTAGTAAGGTCCTTATCCCTTACTTGTTTGCGTTATGTTGTTATATGGACTCACTTCTAATGTCTTGGTGCATGCTCAATAATCCAAGCAAGTAAATCCCAGAAGGTTGAATCTGGAAACAAGGTTTTCATGGGAGATTAATTTTGTCACTCATCAAGTGACATCTTCAGTCTCAGCCTGTTGGAAAACTTCCCAAAGCTCATGTACAGCACGATAGCAGAATTCCATCTGCAAATTACCATGGCCATTAATTACAACGGATATGTGTGGTATTCGCATATGTTTGGGGAATAGCTACGATCACAGCATTGTAAGGTGTAATTTGAGATTAGTAGGACCTAACAAGTATAAAAACTAAACTTTGTCTTTGTACAGGAAGTTGTTTGTAACTCATATAAGGAGGACAAACTGCGGCGTGACGACCCAAAGCAGCTCTTTTATGTTGTGCAATGTGTGTGAGTGACGTGAAATGATTTAGGCTGCTCAGGAAAAGGGCCATGTCATTTATTAGCAGGCCCTATTAATAGATCAGGTGTCGTTCCTTTATTACTCCAGTTAATTAACACACTTTCAATGAACAGTCTTGGCACCGAGCCATCATTTTGGGTTTGTACACAGTCTACCACAGATCCAGCACCATGGACCTGGAGAGAACTCTGAAACAGAAAGTGGATGCCCCTGGAACCTCAGACACTGATGGTAACCATGAACTCGTGGCTGAAGGGAGGGACTGGGCTCTGGTGTGTCATGGTTAGAGGGTGGCATCTGCAGGAAGGTTGAGATCCAGTACAATCCATCTGTTTTCAGCCACGCTATTCAAGATTCCTCCGGATCAAAAATTTGTAGTAGAAACAAGCAAATCGATTTTTGCCCTCCATTGATACACACTTATTTATAGGCCACATCATATATGTGCAGTTTGTATTGAGTTTGTAATGTTGGGTAGATTGTACATGCATGTGATTGATATAGAAAAAATTTAAAAAATGGTATAGGACACCCTTACTACCTGAGTTCCCTGTTTGGAATTCCTACAATCACAGTATTAAGCAGATCTCCTTACAACAGTAGCAGCTTGGCAGAGGTGGGATTTGAACCCTGGATCTTCTGGTTCATAGTCCTTAACCGCTAGGCTACCACAGTCCTCCCTAGCCTCAAATGCCCAAAACAATGCGACATTATTGCATGTACCACTTTTCTATTAAGGCGTGTCGTTTCATTTAAACGGAAGTGTGCTCCTCTGCCAACATATAGCAGGTGGATCCAGGAAATCTTTTAATAACTGTATTATTTCCTCAATCAAGCATCACACAAGACATGGATGCCCATTTTAAAATATATTAATGCCAGTGTTATAATGACTGATGGGGATTGTGATGCTTAATAACCACTGTTGGTCATATAATAGATGAAGATAACAGATTACTGTGGAACATTCGCTGATTTATATCCTGTTTAATCCTAATATCTTTTTAATCCTAGAGAGGGAGAACCGGTGATTAGCTGGCAGCATGGGGTGCAAGGCAGGAGCAACTCTAGACAGGGTGCCAATCCACACACACTCACAAACACTCATACACAAGGGTCAATCTAAAGCATGTCTTTGGACTGTGGGAGGAAACTGGAAGTTAACACACACAGACATGGGGAGAACATGCAAACTCCACACAGAAAGGACCTAGGTCACTCCACCTGGGATTAAGTTATGGACCAGTGATACCCACAAGCCACTGGGACACCCTCGTTTGCAGACTGTAATGCATGTATTTAAAAATACAGGAAAAAGTTTACATAACCCGTCCAATGTCCTGCAAAAGTTTTTTAAGCTCTCAGGACTCAATTGACTTAAACTGTGTAATAATTGACAAACTGTTTAAATGATCTTTGCTTTAAATGCACGTTCCATAATTTGCAGATTTTAACAAAGATTTATATACTCTTACATTAAGGGTTTTACTCAAGGACCCAACAGTGGAAGTTTGGCAGAGGTGGGATTTGAACACTGAACGTTCTGGTCCCTAGTCCAGCACCTTAACGTCTAGGCTACCACAGTTCAACAGGCTGCTCTAACCCTTGTACGGTATGTGATATTTGTCTAAGACAAACAGTAACACTGCAATAAAGCATCTGCTGCTCGGCTTTGTTTATATCGTTTCTCAGTCAGCTTCGTGTTTAGAGTCTGGGTGTGCTGTTCGAGCACCACCCCAAAACTGCAGAGAGAAATATTGGAACTGGTTTTTACAGAGGGAGATAAGGCTATCTGTAGCTTCCATCACAGTCAGACTTCACCTCACCCTGTCACTGACGAGAGAAAACATTTCAATAACAAGTTTAACACGGCTCTATTGGAGGGATGTGACAGCTTGGAAAATGAAATCCTGCAAAAATCCTGATCCACTAAGGTGTACAATCAGTGCCTAAAAGCAAATCAGTCAGGCAGTGTAATCATGAGATAGCTGTTAGTATGAGGGTACTAAAAACACAAACGAGAAATAAACTTACGTATTCTCACGCAGATGTTCACCAGTGTGCAGCCTGATGTTCCTTTTCACCGGGTCTCCTTTCTCTTAGATAACTAGCAGTCCTTGATCAGCCTCCTCCACACCTGTGTGTCCTGCATGTCACTGTAGAGACTCCGGCCTTCTACCTGTGTGTGTGTGTGAGTGTGTGTGAGTGTGTGTGAGTGTGTATAAAGATATACTTATTGCACTGACTAACTTCCTCATTCCCTCTCTCATTCTCCTCTCTCACTCTCTGTCTGTTCCTTTCAGCTTCCTTTAAAAAAACTTTGGTCTGCCAGTCATTGGATTTTTCATGCACTCAACTCAATAATGCACTCAAACTAATAGCTTTCACTCGACTTCTCTGCTTGACTGGAGCGGGGTCTGAAGAGACTCAAGCCAAGATCAAAGTCTGATTTATTTCCATAGCACTTTTTAAAACATTGCTTTATCTCAACTGAGCATGCCTAGGGCGACAGTGGCAAGGAAAAATCCCTAAACGATATAAGGAAAAAACCTTTGGAGGACCAAACCTCAATAAGGGACCAAACCTCCTTGAGCTGCCTTGATGATATCTGGAAAAAATAAAAAGAGCACTCTAAATTCTCCTAAAATCAACTTATCTACATGTACGGCAGCAATTCAATTCCAGCATCTGCTGAATTCCAGCTAAGACGCACCTGATTCTACTGAATGAGCTACTGATTAATGCATTGGATTTATATAGCACTTTTTCCAGAACTCAAAGCGCTTTACACAAGGTGATCACCTCAACCGAATCTTATTAAAAAGTACAAGACACATGAAACGTGTGATTGAAATAATGAATCAGAACTTTGTCCTACAACATTAGTAGCTTGGTTATAAAATAAATATAAATTTGTATTCTTTTATGATTATTTGTATTATTAATTAAGATAACAGAGGTCTGAAAACTCTACATCTTATTATTTTGCTGTCATTTACCAGTTGTCATTTACAGCAAATAAATCATCTTGTCATTATTGCAAATATTTTTACTTGTAATTTGTAAAATAAAACAAAAATGTTCCATTTCATCCAAGCACACACAGAACCTACAAATAGTAAAACCAAATAAACTGATCATTTTGCAGTGGTCCCTTATTTTTTATTTCAGATCTGTATGTAAGAAATAAACTAAATTACCTAAATGATAAATGTACAATAATAGTTTAAATACACAGCACTTTAAATAGAATAATTAAAATAGAACATATAATAAAACAAAAAAAGAAAACATACTAAAATACAGGTATTTGCCCTTTAGCATCCATCCAATCATTGTCCGTTCACGTTAGTCTCAAGTCTTAAGAATTAAATGAGAAATAAAAATCTGTCTTATATAAGCTATAAATCTGACTAGTTTGAGCAAACCCTTGTGACATCTGCTTGTAGAAAAGAGAATTGCAATCTTGAAGGCAGAAAATAAATATGGCTACTCAACCATATGTTTGCTACTTTAACTTCACAGCTGCTAGGCTAGTCCCGTTATCTATACATACTACTTTCAATTCACAGCCACTAGGCTGGTCACATCAGCCATCTAGGCTACTTTCGCTTCACAGCTACTAGGCTAGTCCTGTTAGACATATGCTGTACCTTTGCTTCACAGCCACTAGGCTAGTGACATCAGCCATTCAGGCTATTTTCACTTTTCAGCTGCTAGCTACTCCAGTTATCCATATGCACTACTTTCACTTCACAGCCACTAGGCTGGTCACGTCAGCCATTCAGGCTACTTTCGCTTCACAGCCACTAGGCTAGTCCAGTTAACCATACGCACTACTTTTGCTTCACAGCCACTAGTCTAGTGATGTCAGCCATTCAGGCTACTTTCGCTTTCCAGCTGCTAGCTAGTCCCATTATCCATAAGCACTACTTTCACTACATAGCCACTAGGCTGGTCCCATTTTCCATACACACTACTTTGACTTTCACTTCACATGCTGCTAGGCAGATCACGTCAGCCATTCAGGCTACTTTCGCTTTCCAGCTGCTAGCTAATCTGGTTATCCATATGCACTACTTTCACTTCACAGCCACTAGGCTGGTCACGTCAGCCAATCGGGCTGCTTTCTCTTCACAGACGCTATGCTAGTTCCATTAGCCATATACGCTACTTTCCCTTCACAGCCTCTAGGCTAGTGACGTCAGCCATTCAGGCTACTTTCGCTTCCAGCTGATAGGCTAGTCCCACTCGCCACCTGCCTCTTCATTTCCCAGTGGGCAGCGCTGCGAAGTGAGGTTCCAGGGAAAGCTGGTAACAATAATCCTTTGCAGAGGATTTGTGGTAGGGGTAATCCTCAAGGTAACAGGTTCTTAGGCAGGGTCAGAACAGCTCACCTCTCACGCATGTTTGTCACTTTTGGGCACTACCCGTTCTAGCCAGCTTGCGTCTTTCCCCGGGAACGCCCCTTTTTTTTCAGCTGTTTTGTTTCTCTGTATGCGCTATATGGAGAATACAATACAATAGAGAATGTAAAACTCTAGAGTATAAGACAATTGTATATAAAATAAACAAATGATTAAATATGTATTTGCATTATTTAGCCCAGTAAATAGAGTAAATGTTGGATATCGTGTCATCTAGCAGGCAATGAGTTTGGTGGCATGGCATGATCGGTCAACAGGAAAAGAGTAGGAGGAGTTAGGGTCCTCTGACATGGTCTGAATAACAGTATGAGGACTAGAACAAGGCCAAGGAGATCAGCTTGAAGAGAAAACAGAAAATGGAGTTAGGGGTGTTAGAACACAGTGTGTAGAACACAGTCTATAAACAGAACAACTTTGTGCCAAGTGTAGCACTAACTATACCTATTAACCTTGCCAGAGGTGGGATACGAAGCATGGAGATTCAGTATTGGGATCTTCCTGCTGAGCCACTTCAGTTCTTCAGGTCTATGAGGCTGGGTCTCTAAAAGCACAAGCAGGACAAGTGTATGGCAATAAATGTGGGTGTTGTGGTAGAACATATTTTATGACAAAGATTGTAAAATAAAACAATAACAACATGAATAATAATAACTTAAGGCATGCTGACACCACTCATTCAGGATCTGATTCAGGGTTTGGCACTAATCTCTGATTATAGTCTGGGTTTCGTCCAATTATTACTGTATGTTTCCACTCCATAAACATTCTGGGAGGAGGATTGATTCTGAATGTCTCTATTTTTATTTTTTCATTCATAGTAGATGAAGGATGTGGATAAGGTTTTAATTTCATTTCATTTTAATGCATGCTTAATCCAATTCAGGGTCTCTGAGAGCCTAGAGAGAGCAGTCAGCACAGGACGTAAGGTAGGAATCAATCCTAGACGAGGCTCCAATCCATCTCAGGACACATGCAAACACTCAGGTCTCTCACACTGGGAGACTTTAGAGACGCCAGTTGCCTCAATGCATGTCTTGAAGTATGTGGGAAGAAACAAGTGTACTTTTTTTTGATTCACTACTAGCTCTAAATCCCCCCAGATCCATCTTTTATTGGAATGTGTTGCAGGCCTGATGTTTATTAACAAATGAATGACGTTAACCCACAAAACAGGATATATCTTTGGTTCTTACTGTCTAAATGTAACAAACATTGCATGTGTTTTATATACATTTTCCATACTGTCTCAACTTTTTACGATTTGGGGTTGCATGTAAGTAATGTAATGTCAAGGGTCTAACATCAATATGAATCAACTCAGAGCTCTACTGTGAAGATGAGTCCCTGCAGCAGGGCTTCATGTGACGAGCAGATCCCAGATCTAGTGACCACCTACTTTTTCACCAGAGCCTCATGCCAGCACACTGATATTTTCCTTTTACTCATCTTTGTTGCTCTTAGTAACCCGTATGGAGCTTGAGGCTGCACTGAGCTTGTACTGAGACTATTCTGACGTGAACATGATGAGTCCTGACTCTTAAAGGGGAAGACAGGAACAACAGATAGGACAAGCCAACCTTCTGAAGCTAGAGAGAGAGAGAGAGAGAGAGAGAGAGAGAGAGAGCAGCATCATGAGCATTAGATGTATCATGAGATCATTGCATTGCATAGCCTTCGCTGCTGAGTGGGATTGGGACGCAGCCTTGCTTGCAGCAAATCAGCTGCTGTTTCTTTTTCTGGAAATGTGTAGCTCCCCCCATCTTTTGCTGCCCCTGCCAGCCCTACCCACTGTAGAAAAGCACAGCTGACTGGAGCAGGAGACTGGTACACTGTAAACACTCGACGAATCTGGCATAACAGCATCATGCCAGCTCCATGTATGAGCTTAGCTGGGCAGCAAAGAGAGAGGAGGCAGGCTGGAGAGGCAACAGTCCAGAGTCCCTCCATCCTTCCAGAGGAGGGCAAGATGAAGACACCCAGGAGAGGTGGGTGCCTAAACGAAGCCTAATCCTAAATCCCATTTTGCTTTGCATGCACACTAGCATGTAATATATGCACATGATATTATTTTGTCTGTTTCTTTACGATGACTGATACGTAACAGTGCCAGTGGTCAAGTTCGCTTTAAAGGGGCTGATTCTAAATGACAAGGCACACTGTTATGCAATGTGTAGCTACGGTAGGAATGTTCACACAAAAGAACTCAAACGCCATACATCAGACCTTTTCTTGTTTGAATGGAACCCAAACCTAAATAAACTTGTGGCACATTAGGAAATTCCCTCGTTTATTAATTCCTTTCTTCTAAGTAGTGCTCTGATGTTTATCATAGACGTTATGTGTGGAGGAAAAAAAGGCGACGCACAGTATCTGTGAAGCATGGTGGTGGGAGCATCATAGTTTGAGGCTGCTTTTCCTGCATTATTTAGAATGGCGCATCATTTTTGACTACTTACTTTACTAAAGCAGGCGTACAGAGACAAAAAGGCAATACAGTTGCTGTAAAATTTGCTTTTTGTAAGCATAATAAGTCAGGATAGTATTAGTTTGGTAGATGGATATATAAATAGATAGTCAGATGATTAAAGCAGCTCAGATACTGAAACAAGAGTAATTCCAGTAAGTAAGTAATTACTACGGTATAAACAGGTATATAAAGAAATACACATACATAATATGAGTATAATAGGCAAACTATCATGCAATAGAAATAAAGAAATAGACACTAGCTATGAATATGGATATAATAAATATTGACTATAATGTTGGATCGTCCCCAAGTTTCAGCACCCAACAATAAAAAATAGAACAAAGACTTTAACACTTCCATATGAAACGACAAATATTAATGCTAATCATAGGAGCATTAATTGCCATTCCTCGTCATAACTTGTATACATTGGAATGAAAATGTATTCCACTTCCTGTTATTCCAAAGTTATTCCGCACTAGATAACCCAGGAGCAAACAAACAATTTGTACAGGGCATTTAACATTAAATAGAGTCAGTACAGTACCACTAGGACAATAAAGATAATTTACAGCACACTCCATAAGGCATGTTACAGCACAGTGAGGGCAATAAGTATCATTTATGGAACAATAAATATGATGTGATGACATAAAGGGGATGTTGAAGAAGCAGTTGAGAATGGAGATGGTAGAGTTAGAGGCATTGTTATATTATATTAGGTGGCAGAACGCAAGTGAGAATATTTAAGTAAAAGTAAAATACTACTAATCTGATAATGAATACTCAAGTAAAAGTTGGAGTATGGCTTATAGATTTTACTGCAATAGTATAAAAGTACATGCTAGTAAATGTGTGTAAAGTAAAAGAGTAAAAGTATTTAGTGAGGTCATTTAATGAGTGCAAAAGGTACAGATCCGTGGCTACGACTATGAATCTTTTACAAAAACAATCATACAAATGTCATTATCATCTTTAGTTAATCAAAACAAAACCAGAATAAAAACATTTTCAGACATGAGGAACTAAAATATATGAAATACTTTTGATTTTTTTAATAAATGCAGCTAAATTGCTCATAATTCAGCATTAGACATTAGAATTTCATAATTTGACATTCGGTAATGCAGTAAATCAAATAATAGCTATCATTGCATTTAGTGGAATGTCTCATAACTACAACTAAACCTAGCCAAAAAAATGGGCCGCTTTTAGCTTTGATTACAGCATCGTTCCCACAAACCACTGCAATGTCACAACATTTATTTCTGTCCAGAGTTGCATTAATTTTTCCCCAAGATCTTGTATTGATGATGGGAGAT
>JAVSBU010338805.1:0-10749 GCA_033118015.1 Loricariichthys derbyi | reverse complement strand
GTCCTGTGTGCAATCAGTTGAACTTGATCTCTGCCAGTTTTCCGCTTAGGGGGCGGAGCTAAATTTGCATATTTTCCAGACCTTCCTTAATGCTTAACTGGGATTTATGCAGGTAAAACTGAAAAGGCTTATCTCGGTTAACTCGGCCGCCACCGTGTATGTGTGAACTAGGCATTACGTTGTATTCAAATGTACAGACTTTGTAGGCTCATTAAAAAACAGGCCAAACTCAACACCCGTTACATAGCCAGGGCTCATCTGAAACTGATTGATTAGTAAGTGTGCAAATTAGAAGTGCTCAAAACCAAAGTGGAAACATTTTCTGCAGCTGAAATTGCCCACTTAGCTACAACAATTTAGGAATTGTTGAAAAAGAATTCCAAGCTGATCTACGAGAGTCCCAATCAGCAATTCCTGATTCTGACAGACCTCCAAATGTGAAGCCGATATTAAATGTGCTCGACCTTTTGGAAACTTAATCATGTGACATCACTACCAGCTGTTCACTTCTTTAGCTCGATGTGCTTAGCTGGTTTGAATTACAGAACATAATAGATGGAAAACAGAGCAACATTAGAAAACAATCTGCTGCCCACATGCATGTTAGCCAGCTATCTATTTAGATTGGAGTTGTGTTGTATACTTATATACTGCATAGAATGTGTCTATAAAGCGAGTCCCACTTTAGCATTGTTAATATATGTGTTCTGTCACCCACAGTGCCCAAATTAAATCAATGTAATGTAGATAAAACCTGGGCTCTTTGTACTTCGTATAAATCTAAAAACAGCTTGTTGTGAATTTATTTAAGTGGAACTTACTTTATATGCAGCATCTAAACGGACAAAAATCAAAAATAAGAAAACAATAATCAGGTGAAGTATAAGCACTATCATTTATTATAAATACATTAATTGCTATTGTGGTTCTCACTGTTTTCCCTTTTGGTTGGCACTCATTACTAACCTTTTTAGGACTTATGTCACTACAAATATATGTAAATACGTAAAAAATATGTATTACCGGAGATCTGCACTGAAAAGAGCTATTGGGAGATTGATGTGAGCTCCTACGTTTTGGTTGGAAAAGGCATGCGAGCTGCTCATCTCGACTAGTTCTAGCAAGTGTGTTGAGTGTGGAACAAATAAGTGTAAAGACCATTTTTCTCAACAAAATGCATCAAGAACCAAATTTGACGAGTTGCGAAGCAGCCGAGTGTTGAAGTATGACGGTATTATAACGCAAACATAAAAACAAATTAAATTCTGCCAACTATAATAGAAAAAAGACTTTAAAACCAGCAAAATCCATGTAATACTATAGGTAACGTGATGTGCACCAGCTGACTGTTGGTTTCAATAGTGAAATGGCTGCAACCTACACCTCCATGTTGTAGCCCATGCACCTCAAGGTTAAACTTGCGTTCTGAGAACATTTTCTGCTGACCAGGATTAGAATTATGATAGCCTTTCTATCAGTCTGAATCAGTGACCGCTCTCCTCAACAAGATGTTTCCATCCACAGAACTGCTGCTCACTGGATGTTTTTTACTTCATTGTACCAGGCACAGTGGCTCGGTAGGCTGTACTCTCGCCTCACTGCAAGAAGGTCCTGGGTTTGATCCCAGGTGGAGCAGTCTGGGTCCTGTGTGCAGTTTGTGGAGTCCTCCGCATGTCTGTGTGGGTTTACTCCAGGTGCTCCAATTTCTTCCCACAATCCAAAGACATGTCTTAGGTTAAGTACTTACGCTAAAGTGGCTCTATTGTGTGAGTGCTCTAGGATTGTTCTTGCCTCGCACCGGCTCTCCCACGAACCTGTCCAGGATTGATGGATATGAAAGTGTATGTATAATTCTGAGTAAACTCTAGAGACTGCTGGAGATCTGCAGTTATGGAAATACTTATACCAGCCTATCCAGAGCGACTTACAACTGATACAAGGGCCTTGCTCAAGGACCCAACAGTGGCAACTTGGCAGAGGTGGGATTTGAACCCTCGACCATAGTCCAACACCTTAACCGCTAGGCCATCACAGTCACCAACAGTCAGAATCACTGAGATCACAATGAGGACTACCTGAAGCTTCCATATCTGCTTGATTTTATACACTGCTGCATTCTCTGAGTAGATAATTGCACGTAAGTGTACACGTGTTCCTCATCTATGAGTACAGCTAGGTCATCATTTCTCATATGGGTTTCCACTGCAGCAGGAATCAGAGCTGCACATGTTTATCAAGAAGTTCCAAACTGACAAACTTTAGTGTTGAATTCTGGTCATATACTGCATGTTTGTGTGCCTGTGAAGATGCGTTGGCATGCCACTGCCGTTTAATAAGATGGAGGCCACTTCTCTTATCCCTGCTTGACATCTGCTTTTTTTTCCACACTTTCGTCCCCTTATCAGACGCTGCTCTCACCCTATCCCCTATCCAATCAAGTCTGTCAGGATGAAGGCAGGAGGAAGGGTGAACTGTTAAGAGATAGGACTGGGGGAGGAGGCTTGCTTTTATACTTCACATCTGCCACAAATCCGAAATTTCTCACCTGACTGTTTAATCCTCTGATCTGCTCAGTATTTTAGGGTTGGCATGGTGAGCCTGATGTCAGGTTCCCTCCAGTGACATTGCTTTAATGCTGCTGCCCTGAGGAAGAGGCTGCTCTGGGAGGTGGTTTAGATCAAGTAACAGAAAAATGGTCCAGAGCAGCTCAAATATTCCGGAAATCAATCGTGTGTAATGAATGAGGATGCAAAACCTTGTTTACAGCAGCGCAAATACAGCTTGATATACATTCCATTCATGTGGAACCACGACCAAGGCCAGAGCACCGAAGAATTTACTTAGCATGAATATAAAGTGGAAACTCCCAAACATCAGCAAGTAGAGATGCAGTGCAAAGTCTACACATTTGCACGGAAATGTTCATGTAAATATCACGTAAAATGTCCGATTGATTGCAGAAAGTCGCTGAGTCGTTGATTAGGCTTTTGAGTCAAACTTTACTTGATCGATGCCTTGAGAAATGAAATCTAAATCAATACACAAACTGGAGGGGGAAAAAAAACGTACAAGGACCACTGCGCTGGTTGCATTTCATCAAAAGAAAATATTCATTTAATCATCTGTCACTTCTCTATTTAGAAAGCGCACAGCCAGATACTGCACACAAAGCAAATTTCGCTTATTGTACAATATTGCGCTCATTTCAAATTCCGAAGTCTCTGACGCGGGATCTTCCTAACCTGAACCTGCTTCGGGTCGGCATTTTGCACTCTCTCAGCTATTTCTGACTCCTTTGATGTAAATGCCTGCTTTCATATCTACAGTCCTTCTTCAGCAGCGCTAAAGTCGTGTCTCTCTAGCGTTATGAGGCTCGGAAACGTTTCTCCTCCTTCTGATCTCTATAATATATCTCCATCAGATAAAGCTAAGCCTGGCTGGAACCAAAGACTGAAATTTTGAGCGTGGGTGTGAAAAATAATGATTGTTTGTTTTCTCCCAGGTCTGAATGAAGTAGAACAGATAACGGAGCCGTGATGGCTGGCACGGTGAGGCACGAATGAATAAGAATGCATTAATTTTTATGTGAGTGCACATTATAAGAAGTATTTTTGTTGTATTTCATAGCAGAGGACAGCAAAGAGGAGAGTGTATAAGAACTGAATGAACTGCCACTGAAACAAGCTATTGTGTCGGCTAACCCAGCTGTACCTGCAAGTATTTAGATCCACGGCCTCATGGGATGCACTATTTGTTAGGATAATTACTGGTTATATGGGCTACAGGCATTAAGGGTGACATTCATTCTGGAGGAAATAAATTATACTGCTACTTGACGATGCCAGTGAGGGTTAAACTGGCCATTTAACTTGCAATTAATCACGATTTAAGCAAATATGTCATAGTTTAAAGAATGCTGGCAGATACGCTATGGCAAAAAAACCTCAAACGTATGTTTGAACAGTGTTATGTTCTTTATAATTCTATTAAAGCTGCCAAGATAAATGAACAGTTAATTGCTGTTTAACGACCATCCGATCAATATCCTTTTCCTTTAATGGGCATAAAAATGATAACAAATTATAATAGGAAATAAAACTGTCCAAATTTAAAAAAGGCTTTAGCATGTGTATATTTATTAGAATAAATATTATATTTTACATTTATGTAATTTAGCCGATACACTTCCTCAGAGCGACTTACAATTGATACATTTTTAGAGTACAAGTAATTGTGTCTTGCTGAGGGACCCAATGGTGCCAGCTTGGTAGAGGCAGGATTTGAACTCTGGATCTTCTGTTCTTCGAGAAGTCTGGGTTCGGGGGAACCAACATGTCCTGCCGACGGATGGACGCGTCGTGTGCCTGGCGGCTCTTTCCGTGGAGGACATTGAGGATGTCTACCTATTCGGAACCATGATTACAGGTGTTTTGCTGATTGGATTAGGCATTGCTCTGGTTTATCGGGAAATTTGAGGCCCCTTAAAGCTGCCCGACATGATTGACACGGTGGGCAGAGCTGTCAGCACTCAGACTGTGAATATAAACCGCAACATGGATAACATCTTGGAGAAGCTATCTGCTTTGCAAAGGCAACTGGATCGTTTTGGAGAGCAAATTGGACAAAGTGGACTAGAGGTTAATCGTCGAAAATCATTACGACTGATCGTCATAAGATTCTGGTTTTATCTACTTTCTGCTCCCCATATCAGCACGGGCCATGGCCAAGGCCACTGCTGGAATAACAAATTCCTCCAGAAAGTTCACTGCAGAGAGACGCTCTTATGCCCCCTCCCCCATTCCCCTGTCACCTGCTGATTGTTGACCCTGCCACCCGATCAAGGCTGTCTCCATCGTATTTTGCTGTATTATCGGTATGGCATCATGTGGCAACTGATTGGGATGTCAGACGAAGCATCTCAGGTCCCTGCAACCCACTTCCTACGTTCTTGTCACTTGAAGCCTTTACCCTTCCCCTGTTGCAAGTCCTGATCTTCATGTTGTAATATGTTTTTGTGCATAACTCTGCAGTGGTGTTTTTTCAGTTCCTAAACTGTACTCACCAAGAGCATAGTCTGAGGATGTTTTTTTCTCTCCTACCCTCATGTATTTTTCTGTATTATTTCTTACTCAAGATGGCACCTTGGCGTTCTGGTGCTCTCTCTATGTGCAACTTTATGCACATAGTTCATTTTCAAGTCAAGTTCATTGACAATGGCAATAAAACTGATTCTGATTCTATAGTTCAGTACCTTAACTGCTAGGCAACCACATCCCCAGGCTACGTATTACACTAAATATTATTTATGTTTTGTTTACATATTTACTACATTTATTTTCATGAATACTGATTTACTTTACATTAACTCCGTTCATTAGTATGAGATACGTTATGGTTAATTTTTACGAATATTTTTAGGTGTTTGTACTGTGTTTATAAGATTTAAAGTGTTTAAAACTGAGATATTGCATCAAATGTAGTGGAACATAGTGTTTCTTCAAGTGAGCTCATTCCCTCTTGGTTGTGTGCAGTCAGCGAGGTATGATTATTTACGTTTATATTCCATAGTAAGCATTATATTTTGGTTCTACAGTATGTGTGATAGTTGATGTGTGCTTATTTTGTACATTGTCATCTATTTGAACAGTTCAGTGGTGGATTTGATGAATGTGAAGTACAATAAGTGTAAAAGAATAAATCAGTATTTGAAGAACCCCAGTGTTGTGTATTTCCTGGCGGGAGTGATGCTAACGGTAGCATGGCACTCATTTTCAACAGCATCTCTGGCACATTTATGTATTGTTTGCACACAGCTTTCTTATGAAAATACCCTGAATATTTAAATTACAGTAGCATAAAAAGACTATGTGACCATGGTAACTTTTTTCTCACCTAAACGTTTTTCATAGTCACCTTGACCAAGACGTTTTTCTTCTATATAATTAAAGTCCCTTTAGAAGGAAAGCCTGTTCAGAGAGCAGATCCCCCTGGACGGTATATCAATTAACCCTGTTCTAGCCCAGCTCATACAGTGTTTAAGTCTTTACTCCCTGTCTCAAGTTTTGGTGATAATTTTTACACCAAGTTCTGGCTCACTTCACATAGCTGAATTAAATACTTTTGTGGGCTGTGGAATTCTCTGATTTCCTGTAAGATTTTGTGCCTTATTTTGGGAGAATCTCTTCTGAGACTATTCAAATCGTTCTCCATTTGGACAGCATGGCTCTCGTTGTGATTCAATAGAACCACAGAGCCTTTTCAGAGTTTGCAGTCATCACATTTTTATGGAAGTCTTCAGGAATTTATTTTCTGCTGTGTCTGTACAACAATCTTGCAAGTTTGCAGCCTCTGAGCTATCACGTCATATGGGCCAGAGTCAAATTTATATTGGGGATGCAGGGCTGAGCCATTTTAGGCCCAAGAGATAATCCTAACATTTTAATTTGTACAGACCATTTATAAAAGTCTGCCTGGATTCTGGAGTAAAAAATGCACAAAGACCAGGTGTTCTACAAAGGAACCGAATGAAAATCCTGAATTCAATCATTAGAGGTGTGTCCCAATACTTTTGTCCATGCAGGGTATGTCTATGCATGCTGTACAGACTGTTTATTATTGAGCTCTCTGACTTAGTGCAACCCTAATTATAGACATAATATAATTCTGCATTTGAAAACATTTTAAAATTCATTACAACTCCAATGCAAACATATTTATTACTAATTCTTATGTAACACATACCACCATCATTAGGTTCATCTGGGAAAGACGCCTTCATATTTTGCACATACCTTTCATCACTCGCCAAAGCTCCCCATACCAGAAATAAACCCAAAAGAAGAGAGGAAGGATTCAAGTGCAGAAAAAAAAGGAGGATCGAGAGCTTTACAGCTCATGCAGTAATCATGCTGGATATATACAATACATTTTTCAGCTGGAGCAAGCCACGCCATCTTTCCTAAGACCAGATGGCAGCATTACAGCTCTATGGTTGACTGATTACACCGTGCAGACCTAGAGTTTGGAAAGCAGAGAGCAATCATGTCACCTCCTTTTCTCTGAAACCCTATCTCACACTCTTTTACTGTGTTGTTTTAACACCATGTTGCTCATTCAATGCCCAGTACGACCTGGCGTCAGAAAAGATCGTTTTCAGCAAGTGCTTGGTTGTCGAAATTGCTGCTCATCAGTTCTGAGAAAACATGTGAACAGCAGCATCAACACCCCTTCTGGTTGCTAGGCAATCCTGTCACTTTGGGGTAAGTCCAAAAAGTTGCGAGCTGAATTAATCACTGAGACAAAGGTCAACAAGTTTTGGAGAGGCACGACACATCTGTCACATCGGCCATGCAGCACAAGCCAAGAGTTAAGCATTCACCGAGTAAAATGGAAGCAGAGATGGCATTACTGAGCTTAAAAGATAAATGGGGGAAAGAAAATAAAAAAACAGACTTGTTATGAATTTGGAACTCATAACAAACCAAGGAAATCCGGCTACCCCCAGAACTAGCGAGATCACGTCCGGAGTAGCGTAGATACGTTTACGGCTGGCGTGTCTCTTAGGCCGACCACGCATTGACGGGGATAGGTATGGTAGGGGGGCGCAGGGAAGTGGGTCCGTGGGCAATGCACCAGCCTGCAGTTACCTCCCCTATTGAAGTTCACGGCCGTGTGGTTCCTTTATGTCCAGCCACCACGCGGGATGGCCATGTACAGTGGGCATCTGTTGCCGCTGCCATGTGGCCTCCCTGTCGGGTCACAGCCCCAGACAACCACGCAAGAGCACTGGAGAGGCAAATGGTGCCGAGAGTAGCAAGCTCTACCATTACCTCAAGCCTCCTTTGTCTACATCACCCCTCATCTTCAAAAAGGGGATGTACCACCTGTCCCTAACTCCCTCGGAGCACCCACGAGCGGCACTGATGCATCCGCTCCACCTGTTTTGCGGCACCACTCAGTGAGTTATATTTTCACCCAATCTGCGGCAAAACGAAAGTAAATCTGTGTGCTGCTAAAACGCTGCTGCTGCACGCCTCAGCATTCGGCTCTGGGAGCGAAGCAATATGAGCGATGCGAGCCTTCCCATAACATGAGCAATGGCGCCACACGGCATCGCTTGCACTTTCGGCTTTTATAATTAATGTAATGCCATACTGAGATGCAGCTAACTGTCCCTACACTGATGGCTAAACCCTACCGAGTTACCTCCGAGCTCCAGCTTGTACGCCACCTACCCTCTACTAAGGGCAGGAGGATACCTTCATCCCTCACCTTCTCTGGCGCCATGCGAGCACGGCTGGAGCATGCACCCACGAGCGCAATCCCCGTTTCTGCGCATTGTGCGGTATATAGGCTCCAGCCATGGAACGTGCCTAGCAGGTAGATGGAAACCCACGCGTCAACTAACCCCATTTATCAAGCCCCATAATGGCAGCGCGAGCCGCGGCAGATCAAGAACGATCGCCAGTCCAAGAGATGGAAAAAGCCAGCTTGCCGTACAGCAGCAGAGCTAATGACCCGGCGCGGATTGATCTTCCCGACTCGCTTTTAAAACAGCGTGCGCACCTGAGTCTGATCTGAATCCTGATTACAAATAAGTGAACCACAGCACGATTGCGCATGCGGGCACCAGATACAGGAAGTCTCAGCTGGGCGCTCAAACCATACTCAGATGCCTGACACATGAGCTAATGAAGAAGTGAACACACGACCGGTAAGGTTGGATTTACACACACAAAGACTAGACTTGTGCTCTAAAACTCCCACCTCTGCTCGTGGATGTACAGCATTGACTGACTGTTCAGTTGACTGATTTGATTGGCTGTTTACGGCCTCAATGTCCAGAGAAAAAAGACAAATTTTTATTTCCTATAATTGATATGACCACTGTCATTAAAGCAAGTTGATAAGATGGTCATTAAACAGTGCATAGCTGTATAAAAGGATGGAAATAGAAACGCATGTTTCTGTCAAAATAAACGATAGCATGGGGACACCATAGAAAATGTATTCATGTTGCATGTAGTTTCCAATATGTCAACTGATTTCGGATTCTGCTTATCACAGGTACTAATGTATATTCAGCTCAGTTCCGTTAACGTCCACTTGTCCTGCTGAGGGTTGTGGTGTATTAAGGTATGACATAGACATTTACTGCGATTGGTTAAAAAAAAGGGGTTGTTGTTAATATATATGAACTAAAAGGCTATTAAAGTGGAGAGCATGATTTAACTAATAACAGGCAGTTTATATTATGGCATTGTTACATTTGCAAGCTAAACAGTTATTACAATTGGGTAGACACAATTAATTACTGTATTATAACAAATTTGAATAGTGTTTTAATGAGCATATTCTGCTATTGTCTGATGCCACCAGCAAACTATAAACTCAGTTATGTGTTTCCTTATGAAAAATGAGTTTCCCACCCCTGCCATAGACCATCAAGCCTGTTATTCATTTCCTCTGTGAACTGCTTGAGGTGGATTAGACGGGTTAGCATTTAATATTTGTAAGTGAACAATTAAAAACTCAGGAGAAAATAAAATCATTATAAAATATGAGTTTCACAATAATAATATAAAATAATAACATATTTTACATAATATCTGAGTAATAAATAAGAAGACGTTTTAAAGGCTAAGGAGATGTGAAGCCTGTGAAAGAAACATTTGTTCTCAGATTCTTCTCAGATGTTTCCCTTACTAGATCCATAATTAGTGTTCTATATACAGCGCCTTCCATAATTATTGGCACCCCTGCTTAAAATGTGTTAAAAGCCTTAAAATATATTTTTTTTTTATTGCAGAAGCATAATCTCACTATAAAAAAATAGAAAAAAGCAACCTTTAACTCAAGTGAAAAATAAAAATAAAGAAAAAATCCGGACTAAGAAATAATTATTTCCCATAAAATGACCTGTTCCACAATTATTGGCACCCTTAACAATTTCTTGGAAATGAATGTATTTGAACCATTTATGTAATTTCTACTGTAGTTTATAAAGTGGAAAAACCACAAATTTCCAGCCACCAGCATCCTTATGAAGCATTATGAAGGGTTAGAGGATGACTAACACAAACTGTGCAACAACAGATGAGTTACTGTCTCTGATTTGGCAGATTTCTAGAAGGTGAAGCAATAAGGTGAATGTCTTTAATAAAGTGGACAATGAGTGAACAGTGTTTAAAAACTCCAGCAGCACTGCTGTGTCTGATCCACTCGTACCAGCACAAGACACACTAATACACCACCACCACAACTGTGTCACTGCAGTGCTGAGATTGATCCACGATCCTAATAGTACCTGATCTGTGCTGGTCCTGTGGGGGTCCTGACCACTGAAGAACAGGGTGAATAGAGGTTAAAAGTTTGCAGAGCAACAGATGGCTGCAGTCTATAATTGTAGAACTACAAAGTGTAGCTATATGGTAAGTGGAGCTCATAAAGTGGACAAGGAGTGTAGAAACAAGGAGGTGGCCAAAATGTTATGTCCAATCAGTGTATATAAAGTAATACAATGTTCCCTCACTTATCGCAGGGGATCCGTTCCAGTCCCACCCGCAATAAGTGAAATTCCGCAAAGTAGCGACGTTATGCTTATTGTACTAGTTATACAGTAAGTACATTATTTTATCTTTATAAAATCTTCCCACACTCTTATACATAACCCTTTAACATTCACTTAATAACTTTTCCCATACTGTACATGTATCTTTTAAAAAACGTCTACTTAAATGTTCATAAAAT
>JAVSBU010338794.1:0-10750 GCA_033118015.1 Loricariichthys derbyi | reverse complement strand
CTCACTCGTTTCCCTCCTCGTGGTCTTCGACTAACGGTGATGTCAGTTAGATGAACTCGCATGTTAGTTTTGGAAAAGTGTTTTACGTCGGATGCCCTTCCAGACACAACTCTCACCATTTACCTGGGCTTAGTGACCCCTATTGGCTGGTTTGCTTTACAGCTTTACAATATCCCCTATTGGTTGATAACATAAATGGCATGTGGTGTTTTACAAAAGCCCCTATCAGCTGAGAACAAAAAAATGGCACATAGTACTTTACAAAAGCCCATGTCGGTTGAGAACGAAAATGGTATGTAGTGCTTTAGGAAAGCCCCTATCAGCTTAGAATGTAAATGGCATGTAGTGTCTTACAAAATCCTTGGAAACAGACTAAATTGCGGCAGTTCAGTGGCAAAACACATGAAATGGTTCAAGTGCGTGAGAAGCGACATTGCGGAGAGCTGGCTAATAAAGGCCTCCCCTCAGCTGTCGCCAATTGGCCATAATTACATGATCAGTGGTAGCAAATGCTACATACCTGTGCCTGCCGGGAGTCATAGTTCCACCCAAACTACCTCCCGATTGCTGCCTAGGCCTTCTAGCAGTAAATCATGCTGCAGTGGGCTTCATGCCAAACATCACATCAGCATCAGTGGCTACTCATGAAATTATCAAAATTTTATCAATACTAGCCAAACATATTTATGTTGGCAAATTAGAGAGTCAATGAACCTAAACCATGGAATGTGAGAGGAATCCAGACAGCCCAAATTAAGTTTATTAGTGCCCAAATTAGTTTTTAATTACCTATTTGCCGAATGGAAAACTTTTGTGAGTTTACAATTATGAATGATTCATGCATGTTTTTGTAGTTCTAGTCACATTGTTGAAATCATTGTATTTATCCATTACTTTCTCATTAATAATGATAGCAAGTTTGATACTTACAAAATGATACGTGAAAGTTATCTTTGTTATACCCAGGAATTTAACAGAAGGTAAAAATCCAGTGTACACTCATTTCACTTGATTATGCAACCAATATTTTCACTGATTTCATAATATGTTTAACATTTTTAGCAACACATGCTGATTCTCTTACCTTCTATCTTCCTTCTTTTTTACACCAGGGATGAGAAAACATATTTTATGTGAACATAGGAAATTCTCAAAGTCCAAAACTGTAGTGTACTTTTTTGACTCCAGCTTGAATTTTTCCCTACATAATTTCGCAGATTTGAAACAGCAACCCTAAAAAGGACTGACTTGTTGCACTCTGAATGTTTTGACAATGGTGGTATATATCGAAACAATATGACAATAAACTGCAGAATCAGAAACACATTATGATCATCGTGGTGGTACTTGTGGCATCAAGTCCTGTTGGTTAATGTGAAGCAACATTTATATAACTGTTTGTTCTACAAGGTTATGGTTCTGTTTGCTCTTTCTCTGACCTTCTGGATGTTGACAGGTATGTCACTATACCTCAGCTCAGTGCTTTCATATTCCTTCAGTGTGGTGGAGGGAAGAAACCAGGCCAAGAAACATAGAATTGGAGCAAGAGTAAATACTGAATGGAGGGATTCAAGTGCAGCCACCCATAGTTGTATCACTTTAATGCCAGCTTTCATTTTCAGTAATGTGCTCAAGGTACCTCTATCCAGTATACACATAGGTACACACTGTGCATATTACACAGTGAAGTGAACAGCAGTACATTTGCACAGGTTTTCACAGTAACATGAGCAACAGAATATTACATATGGCATTTGACATGGATCCAACTCCAAGTATACGTTTTTTCTACAAAATGTCCAGCTTCTGAACTCCAAAAAGAATATAATGGCACTTAGCAGGTGTAACTTCCATTAGAAAATTTTATCACTACACTTAGAGGGCATTCAGTTTTTTTCTACTCTTAATAAATAAATAAACAAATAAATTATATCGAACTTTAGCTATTTAACCTGGTTTACCCGGCATACAATCCTATATCATAAATGAATGGGGCAGTGTAATTGTATTCTTTCTACAGCTTGGCCAATGCAGCCTTGTCATCTGGAGTATTAATATCCAGTTATGCACAATCGATTACTCCTCTTTAGTCCACTGTAACCTTGCTTTCTTCTGCTTGGGTGTTAGCTATACTTGAGATTTGACTTTTCTATATCTAAAACTCATTTTATTTTTTGACTCCTCTTTCTACTCATTTGTTTTAATGAGTATCTTCTATTTTCAAGACATTTTCAAGAACTTTTTCACCTGATAGTTTATTACCTTACTTCGTATACCTGTATGTTTTATTTTTATAACCTTCTTTAACTTTCAGAGACAGCTGACTAGGAACAACCAACATCTTTTTCCACACTCTGAGCTGGATTGAGTTCTTAAAATTGTTTAGTAATCGTTACCATTGTATCAACAGCAGGAATAAGCTTGTTGAGGATATGTTTTCTTACTAGTCGAGTACAAAAGCTTGTGAAGTAAAAGCTACCTTTTGACTGCTAAATAGATATATATTTGTAGACTTGTGCCTGTATTTGCTTTAGAAATGCATATTACAAAGTGATTCCAAATTTGTTTTCCCTTGAATTAGTCATTTTTTCCCTTACTCTGGAAAAACTAGCACCATTATAACTATTTAACTGTATTATCTACAAACTATTTCATTAGTTTGAAGTTATTGAAGCCAGAACAATCAGCTATTAAATAAAAAAAAATTTTGGTATTATATCTGTGAATGTATTATTTTCTAATGCATATTTGAAATGCTGTTAAAGTAGAAAATAGTAGAACAGAACCAAAACAAACAATGTTTAATCATAATTCCTCGGTAATCTGTTATCAGTTTGTGAGCATCAGTAAATGGAATCATGTTTGGACAGAAAGTTTTTAAAAATAATTTCAACTGAATTCTAGAACTTTCAAATGATTACCAAGAAAATGTGTGTAAGAAAAATGTCCTGATCTGAGTAAGAATGATGTAATCAAATAGTAAGTCTGGATTTGATTTTGGATGGGCAACAGGATGTAGGTTAGACTTTAAGATAATTAATTGAAACTTTATATCTTTTCTTGCTCAGATATCCCAAGTGTGTTGACACCATGTTATGCAGTGTTATGTCACAATGAAAGGAGACAGAATGGACACTCGAAATACCTCATTTGAGTATTATTTTCCCAAAATTCCTAGGCATAGCTTTTGTCTTGCAGAATTGAGCCTATATTGATGTCTTTAGTATGATTTGTTCTCTAGTGTGAGGTGGGCTGTTTGTAGCAGCATAACTATGCAGTTTATTTTACATTTGGCCCAAATTTCAGTGCCTAGTCGGAGTTTCACAATAGTTAAACCTCTCAGTCTCCGATAGAACAAACAACCATATCTCTTACACATTTATCTGAGATATCAGGTTACAAATAAAATAAATATATTAGCCTGAAAAGGAAAAACAGGCAGTCAAAGTCTTGTGATCAATAAAAAAACAATTGTATAATTGTAGTTTTGAAAATGCTGGAATATTTTATTATAGAAGCTTCACTGTATTACTACAACAAATGTTCTGTGGTATCAGTGCTGAGAAGACATAAAAGAGTGTAATTTCTGTCATTCTTTGAGTTCCATTTGTGCAAAATAATTAAAAACTTCATAACAGAAGACTTTAAGAAGAATTAAATATTTATCCATATAGACATAAAATACAGAGCAGAACCTACTCTATATTTGAATCATTAGTGAAGGAACAGTTATCACAGCCACAAAAGAAAAGTCTGTACCTGCTTAGTTAGCTCACTAGTATTTTTGGAATTTGATCAAGACTGTTGTCTGTGTAATTTTGAGTATACAAGATGTGTCAATATTAACCAAAGACCAATATAAAATGAAAATGGTTTGGCAGACAGTGATCCATAAGAAACCTGTTAGGTCTTGTTACCAACACGATGACCATGATTCAACTTTAGTTTTTCAGAATATGATGTAGCACATCAAACTTAGACTTTCTCCAGAAAAACAGTGATGTTCTTCATGTTAATATAATTTTATTCACTCTCATATCCAAACAATGATTTTTTTTTGCATTACAGGTGATGTGAAAAATGGTGTTATCTCAATCAGAACATGTTTTTTTTTCTAGTGAACAAAGCATTTGTCATTGTAGAAGATCTTAACCAATGCCCCTCAAGAAGGCCTCCCAATACCCATGGTACAGTTGCAAACTCCTTGCCAAATTCCAATAAATTGAAAACTGGATGACCAAAAACCATTATGGTTGGAGCAACAGCAACCACTGTTCTGTCCTCATTCAGAAAATGTCCACATTGGGGCACTTGTTGTCTGCCTCTGGAAAATTTAGCCGTGACTGAATTCAGCAAATTGTCTACCCAGAAGTGGCACCCTTACAAAATTCAGATTCTGCAACACCTGACAGGGGATGTCCCAAACCATTGGATAGACTTTACAGAATGGTTGAAAACGCAAGTTAAGATAAACCTATCAGATTTTCTTTATCAGGTTTTGTTACGCGATAAAGCAAAGAGCTAGGTACTGTTTGCCTATGATTTTTGCTCGGTTATGATGGAAAAATAAATGAGGTTATGATATGATTATTTTTCTCTTAAATCTAAGAATAGGCCATAGTAACTTGAAACTTGAACACATTTAAATTATCGTATGTAAGTAAGGTAATTTTGTCAATTGTTAGCATTTTCATGACCAATGCATAGAATGTTTAGTAAAATTCAACATCTCTGACTTGATTGCCCAGGATGAAATGATGGGAATAAAAAGGTCCTGCAAAAATACATGTAGTTACCTTGTTTCATTGCGGGCGGGTTTCAATGTCAGACAGGTTCTAAACTCAACAGAAAGATTTATAATACTGACTAGTGATGAGTCAGTCGTGAACGATCCGGCTCTAAGAGTCGGCTCTTTGAAATGAATGAGGAGCCATTTTTTGGGAGCCGATGTGGGCGGAGTCTGTATAATACACTGTGTCTTACACATGTGATGGCACAGATTGTGTATTGTAGCAACATCTGTCCCCTCAGAAAGAATATTTTATAAAACAGGTCAGATCTAAAATGATTTAAGCTACAAAAAAGTCAAAGGAGCCACTAGGGAGCCAAAAGAACCAGCTCTCTGAAAAGAGCCGGAATGCCCATCACTAATACTGACATGAATTTATACACGGCACTTTCCTCAATCACCGTAAATAATATATGTACAACCAAAAAATATACAAGTATGACGATTCCGGTATTAAATGATTCAAATACAAATCAAGATAATATCTTGGTGATTTATTTAAAGGAAAATATTAATATTTGTAAAGAATCTGGAATACTGTTCACAAGTGGCTATTTACAAGAATTGGACACCATTCCATTTCTACAAGGGAATGATGGTTCAGATCATAGTGACTTAGACCACTCCTATATTATTGTACAAGGTATAGTAATTCAATTTTACAATAATTGAAACAACATATTTGTGTACATGTTATGAAAAATAACAATACTGTGGTTGCAGCATCCACTCTGCACCACCTCATAATCAGTGCCTGTGAATGAAGAATGTGATAGGGGTAATTTTTTGCATGTTCTAAACAGCATGCAATATAAAAATGTTCCTTTATATAAAGGAGACATGGCCTACTACCACCTGGTGCATTTTCATGAAATTCTACCACTGGGCAGATTTTGCAGTACCCTCTGGAATCATATCAAGGCATTCATTCATCTTAAAGACAGAATTGTTGATGCTTATACTAGACTTCAGCCAGATATTTTGGTGAAAGTTAATCAAGAACAGGAAAATGGGATAGGCTTTCATTTACATTTATGGCATTTAGCAGATGCCCTTACCCAGACCGACATACATTTTATACATTCTTATAGTCCAAGCAATTGGGAGTTAAAGGCCTTGCTCAAGGGTCCAACAGCGGCAGCTTGGCGTTTGAACCCTGGACCTTTTGGTCCATAGTCCAACACCTTAACCGCTAGGCCATCACAGTCCTCCAAACATTCAAGCACTCATACAGGTGTGCAGCATTTCAAACACATGCTGGTCAATTTGTGGTTTCACATAAAATCACAGTTTGAACATGAAAATTAATAAAGGTCAGTTAATCTGAAACGCTGCATTGTTTTTCAGGTGAAATTCAGTTTGATGTGTCAAGATGGTGGCATTCAAGCTGGCCACGATGCTGGTGAAATTTCCTAACAGATTTCAACAGTTTAACCTAAACATAGCTAACAGTTTATTTTTACAGTGCCAAAAATAAATATATTTAATGCGGTTAAAGCTTCATGCATAATCTCGATATGCAATTACAAGGCAGATGTTTCGCTACCATTAAAGAGAAAAACAATAGGAATGTAAGCCTGGGAGTTCTTCATATCCTCCTGAGAACCAAGGGAAAAATTGTCTTACAATTTCTATTCAAATGTCCATTATAAAGGACATAAATGAATGGGCAGGGTCTCTGATTTTACATTAATCTGCTTTTGTCTACTAACTTTTTTTGATTGGTTGGTTAAATTCAATAGTCATATGATAAAATAGCATAACAATTCATGTGCAACAAGTTCAAGATTCCTAGAACCAGAGACAATGTCAGAAGTGCCTTACCTGGCGTTACTGACCATGGTGTTACTGTGCTTAATTGGCCAGCAAATTCACCTGATCTGAATCCCGTAGAGACTCTATGTTGTATTGTCAAGAGGAAGATGAGAGACACCAGACCCAATAATGCAGATGACCTGAAAGCAACATGGGCTTCCATTAGACCTGGACAGTGACACAAGCTGATCGCCTCCACGCCATGGTGCATTGATGCAGTAATTCATGCAAAACAAGGAACAAGCAAGTATTGAGTGCATAGAAATGAAAATAGTTTTCAGAAGCCTGACATTTCTTTTAAAAATCCCTTTTTATTGATTTCATTCAATATTCTAATTTTCTTAGACCCTGAATTTTCGGTTTTCATTATCTGTAAGCCACAAGAAGGATGAAAACAGAATCTTGATGGCTAGTCTAACATAGGATCTAAACAAAGAGGCTAACATTGAATACTAATAAAAAACAGCTAAAATGAAAACACAACTCCAATGCATAAAACTGGAATAGGTGCAGGGACAGAGTTCTAATAGAAAGATACACCGGACTGGGATACAAAGAGGTATTCAGGACTACCCACTATCTCAGGAAGACATTAACACACTGTAGAGGAAGCAAAGAACAGGATACATAAATACATAAAAAACCTAGAGGTACACATACTTTTGTCACTCACTAATATGTAATATTGGATCATTTAACTCAATAAATAAATGATCAAGTATAATATTTTTGTCTCATTTAAAATCTGATGATGTTTTAGGTCATATTTATGCAGAAATATAGAAAATTCTAAAGTGTTCACAAACTTTCAAGCAAAACTGTAATTAAGCCTAGTGGCATGTACAGTGAAAATAGAAATAGGCCCAACACTGACCCCTGTGGCATTCTGTACTTCATTTCTGAGAGCTCAGAACATAGGTCATTTACATGAATAAACTGCTATTGATAGATCAGGTAAGATCTAAACCAAGAAAGTCCAGTCCCTTAATTCCTACAGTGTTTCAAACAAGGAAAGAAACACACCCATTATCTGAGGATATTAATAAATCATTAAGTACTTTAATTAATGTGGTTTCAGTACTATGATGGGGCCTAAATCCTAACTGAAATGTTTCTTAAACGCAGTTACTTTGGAGTTAACTACACAACTGTTGATAAACAGCTTTTTCCAGGATTTTGGAGAGGAAATGTAGATTTTAAATTGGCATATAATTAGACAGCACTTTAGAGTCGATGTTGTTTTTTTAATCCATGGTTTAATAACAGCACACTTAAAGCATCTGGGTACATAGCCATAGCTAAGAGATTAATTTAAAATAGTAAGCAGTGGCTCTATAATACTCAGTATCAAGTCTTTAAGTAAACACGATGATGGGTTGGTCAAGCTAATCAGTGAGGACAGTTCAATAGTAATAATTGGGATAAAAGAGTCTAGAATTAGAGCTAATTAAACAAACATCTAGTGCTGCATCTGGAAGGTTGCTGAAAACGATGGCGATGTGATGAGCATTGAATTTTATGCTGAATATTTTCCTTAACTTATCATAAAAATGTCATTAAATCATTATTGTTAAGATCAAGTGGCACTTTAGAGTCACTATTTTTAATGTTTTAGTTAATCTGGAGACTATATTGAAGATAAATATAGGACTATCCCTAGTTTTCTCTGTGATAGAGGAGTAATACTCAGATTTAGCTTGAGTAAGGGCATGTGTATACTTTGCCATTCTTTCCCTCCAGGCAATCTTAAAAATCTCTAATTTACTATGTCACCATTTATGTTCTAAACTCCCAGTTGAATGCTTTAAAGGTCCCATAGAGTGGTCTTATCGGGGTGTCAGTTATTGATCTGATTGGGTTAATTAAGTGCCACAGCAATAAAATCTCGCTTGAACTAGTTAATTTTATGGTATTTAGTGAAATAAAATAGACCACTCACCAAATTCGTGCTAAGAAGCTGATGAGATCGGAAATCGGTCCCTGTGTGATGTAGCGTTTGCAATGGGTCAGATTTTCCATACAAAATAAGTCACACTATGATTTTTACCAATTTGTGTTCCCCACATGAGATGAATCCTCTTTATCCGCGACCAAAGCAGCGTCCTTCTTGTCCCCGCATCGCTACAGTATGAATCTTTTTTCTCCAGCATGTGACGTCACATCGCGTGTTCATCGTCTGCTGTATTCGGTAATTTCCGTGACAGCTTGATTTGGAGCATGATTTACCCACTTTTAACAGGTGAAACAAAATCAAATCGGCAAAACATTCAGCGGAATTCAACACTATTTACTCGACTCTACCTATTCAGCTTAAGTACATATGAGCAGTAAATGGTACCTTTAAGATAATTGTGTGGTCATTATACCATGGAGCTAGAATTTTTTCCTAATACATTTGACTCTATTTGGAGCAACTTACAGGGTTAGTGTGCAAAACTGAAACAATAGCAGACAAACCATAACAAGAACACAGAAAGAAAGGATCCAGGAACAGGAGCCAGGGCCAGGAACAAACCAAAAGGATGATTCATGTAGGTAAGGGACAGCAGGCTATAATTAAGGATTCTGCTCTGGAAAGGGAAAGGGTTCAGAAAGGAGTCATCTAGGATGGGATGATGTAGCAACCAAGCTGTTCCCAGAACTAATCAGCCTGACAGCAGCTACCTCTTAAACATCAAATATAGGAAAAAAAGCTGAAACAAAGAAAAAATAGCTAGCAACATATCACTTTTGAATTTAGTTTATTGAAATCATATTTATTTTGTTTTGTTTCATTGCCCATAATTTTTTCTATTTTAGGCATCATGTGTTTTTCTAGGGTATCTTTACATCCACCACTAATCATGCTGCAGTTTATTTCTTCCAGCTTACTAAGACAGAACAAAAGCAGCACAGGGGTGCAGCGCTAAGCATGGCTGCCTCACAACGCCAGTGTCCCAGTTCGATCCTGACCTCGAACTCCATCTGTGTTGCGTTTGCATGTCCTCCACTTGTCTAAGTGAGTTTTCTCCTGGTACTCCAGCTTAATCCCACAGACCAAATACATGCATTAGGTTAATTGAATATGCTGAATTTGCCCAGTTGGAGTAAGCCTAATTGCTTTCTATAGCACTTTTTGCAATGGAGCATTGTCTCAAAGCAGATTTACAATATTAAATTAACTTCTAGTCAATCCCAAATTGAGCAAACCTAAGTGACAGTGGCAAGGAAAAACTCCCTACATTTTATAAGGAAGAAACTGAACTGGATGTTAAATAAACCAAAACAAACAGATCTACAGAAAATATGAGACAGATCTAAAGAAAATATGAACAAAGATTGTGTCATGGTGGAACAGTTAAAATGTCTGAAACACTGACTTTTCCAAAGACCACTCCAGGGAAACTGGGCTTCGGAATAGCTTAGACTTCACACTGTTCATACACAATGATTGGCTGTCCAAGATGCTAGTTTACACAGTGTTAAATACATACAGATACATACAGATTTCTTTCTGCATAATAAAATTAACTTCGCAGTCCCTTGCAACTCATCAGTACATTATTCAGTGTGGATTGTAAGCTTTAATAATAACATCCAATATAATGTGCTAGTATAATATAATACATTCAAGAAACTGACTTGGATGAAGTCAAACAAAAGAGCGTAGCTTTATATTGATAATTGCACTATGAAAAAAATTTTTCTAAAGATGGCTAATCACAAGAATTATACTGCAAAGCACGAAGAGAAATTCTACAAGCAAGGCTCTCACTATTTTGATTTTAACTCGTGCAATACTTCGAGAAATACATGCAGATAGCAGCATAACTATCTCATATTTTTGTTTGAGGGCCTTGCCCATCTCACACATTTCACTTAGTGATATTTGCTGAGCATTTAAGGATTCCTAGTCATACAGCTACTATGCAATATGCTTTTAGCCATGTGAGTAATCAAGCTGCAATCCCTCTAGAATGCAATGATAACATGAATTTATAATTTATGCCACCAAAAGTTTCATGCAAAAAGACACCTCTATTCAGTTTTTTTTATTTACTATTACTATTGTTATATATACTATAGTTTTATATTCTATAGTTTTAAATTATTATATTTTTATGTTAATATTTATTTAGCTTCTGTTTATTTAAAGCAGCACTATAT
>JAVSBU010338785.1:0-10751 GCA_033118015.1 Loricariichthys derbyi | reverse complement strand
GCTGCACCAGGCACTGGAACAAGGGCTCAGAGAGAAAAGAGAAAATGTAGTTAGTTATTGTAAAAACTCCAAAATCTATTGACAAAAATAAAGATTCTGTACCATTTAGTGCAGCATGAGACTCTGGCAGCAGTAACTATGGCAGTATGACCAAGTATACATTTTTTGTCTAATTTACTGTATTTGCTTTTAGGACATGTGTGAAAATCTGATGATGTTTTTCGGTTATATTTATGGAGAAATATAGAAAATGTAATGGGTTCAAACACTTTCAAGCACCACTGTATATACATTAACATGTAGAGCAAAGATGCTTTATCTTTTCCACTCTTTTCAGCTCAGCGAGTCTTTCCATCCCTGGCATTTACGTCGAAGTTTCTTTTCACATGACATCAACAAACCATAAGTAGCTCTTCAAGCCCAGTGATGTGCATGAGGAGAATGCAATTCTGCAAATCAGAGGGAATCTAAGGCTGTGAACACAGAAGAACCCAATTATTCCTGTGACGTACAGTGGAACAGACGGATGATTTAGAGATGAGACAGTGGGCTCAAGGGCAGCCGAATCCTGCGGCTTCAAGAGGAAGCGAAACCGTCGGTTAAGGCATGCTTCAAAACATTCTGTGCACTATAGCCTCGTGTTAAAATCAGAGGGTTCATACGTGAGTTGCGCCAAGAGGAAGCGTTGCGTAATGAGTGAACAGTCATTCGAAGAACAGTTCATGTTTCTATGATTTCTTTCACAAGCAGCCAATTAAAATAATTTTTGCTTGTTTAAGGAGAACACAAACAAAGCAAAACCCTTAGGATGTTAGAGAACTTCAGAGGAGGCCTAATGATTTCTGAGAGCTACATGAATGCCTGACTTTGACTTAGCCTGATTTAATTATAATAGTCAGTCATCTGACTGGCTATGTGATAAACTTCACATTTCCTACTGTCTTTGGCTTTCCTTTACAACAAAGGTAGGATTATTATGCTAAAAGTTATGAATAGCATTCTTTTTTAAGCTATTTTCGTCTCGGCAGATCTTGTCTTCGTTTAAGAAGCAGAGCCAAAATTTTATAGGATATGGGCATAAACAGACAAAGGGTTTTTCCAAACCCCTTAGTATTTTTGTCTTTAAATAAAGCCACACCAATAAACAGATAAACTTCAACAGAATGCATTCATTGCTCTGTAAAAGTTCAATAAATTACCATATTTGTGTAATGCAAAGTATTTGTTATATTAGGTACTTTTATTAGATGCAGCATGGGCAAGCCGTTATTTTAGGCTTGTTGTTAAACCATGTGGGTATACTGGTCTCTATGCAATGGAATCTGTTGTTGCAGGGTAATGGGCGAAACCATATAAGGAAGTTTCCTAAATAGCTTACTAAAGGTAAAAATCTGTTCACTAAAGGCTATTAGTGTTATACAACCCCGATTCTAATGCAGCTGGGACGTTGTGTAAAACTTAAATAAAAATGCCATTCAATGATCTGCAAACTTAATTAATTTATTTATTTTGCAAATATTCACTCATTTCAAATTTGCTGCTTGCAACACGTTCCAAAAAAATTGGGACAGTGGCAATTTAGGTGGTTTTGATCATGATTTGGTACAAAAGCAGCATCAAAGAAAGGGTGAGACTTTGAAGAGCAGGAGATGGAAACGGCAAAGGAAATGTGAGAAAATTATTGAAATGTTTATAAACAATGTTCCTCAAAGAAAGATTGAAGGAATTTGCAGATTTCAGTCATGACTTTTGCTGATTTGGTTTGTTTTGCATTTTCTTGTTGAAAAATCCATGGATGTTCCTGTTAAAGATCTCATCTTGAATACATCTGTTACTCTAAAATTTCAATGTACTTTTCTGCATTAATACTGCATTGCATAAGTGTAAATGACCTTTGATAAGGGTCCTGACCGAACCCCATACCATAATATACCTTGTCATTATGACTTGGTGCTGAAAAAAGTATGGATGCTCCTTTTTGTCTTTGATCTGGAGCACATGACATCTATTTAAAAGAAAGAAAAAAAAACCCATCTGGAATACTGATTAATCTGATTAAAATTTTGACTGTGTGGTGGTCCATCTTAGATGCCTCTGAGCCCAGAGAAGTTAAGAGCTTCTTGAATATGGTTAATATGAGGCTTCTTTTTTGCTCAGTAAAGTTTTAAGTAGTATTTGTGAATGTAACTCCATTTTAGTGCTTGATAAAGGTTTGATAAACTAATCCCTTATCCATGTTGTTCTATCAGCTTTTGTTGAATGGTGGTTCTTGATGCAGTGCTTTGAGAGACCAAAGATCACAGCATTCAGCTTAAGCTTGCGCCCAGGGCCAGTTTTTGCTATGGGCAATGTGGGCGGTTGCCCAGGGCACAATCTATTTGGGGGCACATGAGCCCCGTCAAAGAAAAAAACAAACAAACTCAAAACAAAACTGTCAGGCGTCGTGCCAGATGGTGGGTGTATCCACTATCTGGCAACCTGGCGCGGCGTCTGAGTGCGGCTTGAGTGCACAGCTGAGTCTTCCTGTATCTTCTTGTATCCAATAACCTCGTTTACCAAACCCCATACGGCAGCACGAGCCACGGCAGATGATCGCCAGGCCAAGAGATGGAAAAACAAGCTTACCGTATGGTGGCAGAGCGCTGTTTTAAAAGCGCGAGTCGGGCGATCAAGAGATGCCGGGTCATTAGCTCTGCCACAATACGGTAAGCTTGTTTTTCCATCTCTTGGCCTGGCGATCAGTTTGATCTGCCATGGCTCACGCTGCCATATGGGGTTTGGTAAATTAGGTTATTGGATACGTGGGCTTCCATCTACCTGCTAAGCTTGTCCCATGGCTGAAACGTGTATACAGCACAACGCGCAGAAATGGGGATTGCGCTTGCGGTTGCACGCTTCTGCCGTGCTCGTATGGTACCAGAGAAGGTGAGGGATGAAGGTATCCCCCTGCCCTTAGTAGAGGGTAGGTGGCGTATGAGCTGGAGCTCAGAGGTATTCGGCAGGGTTTAGATTCAGTGCAGGGACAGTTAGTTGCATCTCTGCGCCGCCCAGACTCCCTCAGCACCCCCTGTGCCCCCCGTGTGGTCGTCCAGGCAGCGCCGTGCCTGTTCCTGCACTGCACCAGACTTCGCTAGAGCTCCCCTTCGTCACCAGTGGTAAGGGACATCCGAACGTAAAACCGGTGTCCACGTAGGTGTGGTTAGTCAGACCGGTCCACCGGCTGTAAAATCGGGTCCACTTAACCTTGGACGTGTCCTAGACTGTCCCCATGTGTCCTAGCCTCGTCGGCCTCCAGGGGTTTGTCTTTTGTTTTATTTTTGGGCTTTATTTGCTACTTTGTTTTCATTCTTTTTTTTGGTTTCCTTTATTACGTTAAATAAAGCCTACCCTTATTCATGAAGCTGTCTGCGTTTGGTTCCTCTTTTTACATCTCGCCCCCACTATCATGACACATTTTGTCTACAGATATATGGTATTGATGTTATTAAGATTCAATGGTGAAAAGATTTTTTGAGATTTTATTTATTTTTTTGAGTTTTGTGAGAAATATGCTCTTTAAATTAATGAGGTTAAGGTTGTGGTTAAGGCCTATTCTCACCTATTTTTTACACAAAAAAAGTGATTTCCCGCTGCTTAATGTGTCAAGGTACAAAACCATATTAAGAAAAAGGTTCATCAACATGCACTGTCATTTATTAATTAAAAAAAAAATGGGCACCACTAAATCAGAAGTCGATCAACTAAGAAAGTAAAAAGAGTCAACATAAGTAGTTTTGATTGTTTGGTGAAAAGAATGACATTTCCTAGTCAACGCTATAGGTCCATTTGCATACCGTCACTTTTAATGTACTCTTGCATGGCAGAACACAAGCAGCTCAGATTATGGCATCACTCACAGACCCTGGGAGTTGAACCCTCAACTTTTTGGTCAATAGTAAACAGTCAACCTTCTGTCCATATTCCACATTCTGCCAGTGGATCAGCTCACTCAGCCCTATGATGATTCCTGACAGGTAGCTGGTGTCATGTCTCTTGATGTAAGGAGTGATAAATAAAGATAGTAAGATGATGTGCAGGACTAAATGAATGCGTGTAATAGCCTAACAAGAGCTTGGAATCGAAAAAAATGTGCCTATTATTAGGCATTTATTTGAGTGAAGCGTTTGTAAATATTGCACTCCTCACTGCCTTGCTGTGCGTTTTGTATGAGACAAAACCTAATCTGTTTTTGTTTGCTATTGGCCCCGGCGTATGGGGAGAAAAATGGCACGTGCTGGCCTGGCCACGTGTGAGTCCTGCCGTCGCCTTGCTTTTTTATTTCCAGGTCTCTTTTAATAATTCATCCTCCAGGCTGCAGGATGTGCACAAGCCTTGTGACTGCTTGCTTAAAGGAGCACATATCCACTATATTCAGAATTTAAAAAAGTCTAGTTAATCTGATCTCACAAGGACTTTGTGGGTATTCAGATATTTATAATCACGAGTCCTTGGATATGAATTAGTCCTTATGGTAGTTTGTTTAGTTAATTCAACAGCCTTGCTGTTGATAATGTCAGTGTTAATTCAGTACGGTACTTGAAGTCCTGTGGATAGGAGGCTTGCCAACTGAGATTAACACATATGCAGCTGTTGTGGGGACGTCTCAGTTCTTTTTATATTTGTGGTGCAGAGGTGGGTAGTAATGCACTACATTTCCTCAGACGAGTAGTTGGTAAAGCTGTCAAAATTATTACATAATCTTTTAATCACAATTATTTAAGATAATCACAATTCATTTAAATTATCGCAGTTTGTCCAATTAGGACCACAGTAATTGTCCACAGGTGGTAGATTTCTGTAGAATGTGAATTGAGGTTAACGAAAACAAAAAAGTTTGAACTTCAAACATATTTAATATATTTAGAAGGCAGCACTGAGTAATGCTGGTCTATTTGTTGGCTGTGTAGTTAATCCTATATTTATGGCATGTCTGCTATCACAATGTGTTTTTGCTGATATTTTAAATTTTTTGTGTATTTGTAGACATTTGTGTGGGATTTTGGGTGTACACACATGCAGTGCATAATTCTGAAAGTAATCAGTATTAGCTGTTAATTAAACATGGCTGGTAAGCAAGATGACTGTTCAGTCACTTTAGGATTGTACTTAGTTGCATTCAATGAATAGAAATTTACGGTAAATTGCAAATTAATTGCAATTATTTACATGACAACTAATCATCAGCTAGGTACATTCATATAGACAAAAACGGATTTTTTTGTTATTTATTCTGTTGGTTGAATTACCTTTTTTAATGTTTAATTTCACGTGGTTCTATTATATAAACTAGGGGTGTAATGATGATCCTAATACGATATTGATATTAACAGTGTCACATGTTGTTTATTATGCCATATAATGCAGTTGCATGTTTCAACAGTAGAGGGTGCAATCATACATTATGCCTCCCAAAAGCATTTAAATATCCTTCTTATTTATTTTTACTTGCAGCAGACCTTTTCATTTTTACACAAGAAATGTACAATTTATTTTGAATTGTTATTCTCCAGTAATTAAAGATTACTGTTTTCACTCGGTTATGTTAAACAGTGTTCCCTGGGTACTCGACAACCTCGGAACTTGTCAAATTCAGTTCTTGCCACATTTTGACAGCAAAAATTAATCCTAGCACTCGTCATTTTTTGGGGACTCTGCATTCTTGCTTAAACTTGTATGATTCGAGCCACATGACTCTATCCAGCCAATTCATGATTCACAACTTAGTCTCGCAGTACATGTCACTCAGTGCAGACCTCAGCTGTTTTTCTTTATTTTTAGATCTACATTACAATATTTTAGTGCAAATAAGTCACCATGGGTTCTGAGACGGTTAGTGATAACTGCCAACCGAAAGGAAAACAGTGAGAACCAATGCACAGATATTCTGGGAGTCCCGATGGCAGGATGTTATGCAACAGCGTGCAAAATTTTGCTTTTGCTTTTCACTTTAAATAAATTAGTCAGTAAATTACCTAAGTTTTTTTAAACACTTTATAATGACCAAGGCTTTATGTTAATGATTTTGCCCAACTGTAGCTTAATATAAATATTTTAAGCATGTTTATAAGATCGGCTCTACTATGATGCAGAATAGACTCCTCGGTTTATGATAGATTTAACTTATAATGGATTTGTTGAAATGTATCCTCATCTTAAATCAGGGGTCACCTGTGTAATACAACTCCATTAATGCATATAATGCCTGATACAGTGTGGATTTTCAGGTGCTCTGGAACTGATCAATTTAATTTACATTTTCCTTATGGGAAGAAATTTTGCCCAAGATTCGCCTTCGGTGGAACGATTAGTTCAGAGGCACCACTGTATATGGTGACGCTACAATAGAGCATTTTATTTACAATTTTAAACCTCTGTTTCTAGTCATTTTTTAAATTAAAAATTTTAATTGGAAGACTACAGTTTTTGGTTAGAAAAAAGAAATGTGAATTGTTTTCATTGTTTGGATTTAAGAAATTAAAAAAAAAAAACGCTAATTCAAAGAACACTCATTCTGGTGCTGGGATTAGAGTATTGTTGGCTGATTTTACTATTACAGTTGTGTAAGGACAAATCTAAATACACCAGGACATTGTGGCTGTCTACTTTGTCTCCTTGAGCAGCCTGTTGTGTTCAGGTGGTAATTTTGTCCCCACAAGCAGCGTTGGGGAGATTGGCGCTGTCGACCAGGGTATGATGGATGGTGTGGGGAAAATGGCCTTTGGAGGTAAAGAGCACTCCAGGGAACTGTGGAGCAGATTGAGGCTCAACAGAGAAATCCCACCAAGAGCAAAAGTTTAAACCCTCCAGCACAGCAGTAGTCCTTTTACAGCCCTTGTGACTGGACAGGCTTATTTGTATGTGTGTAGGTCTGTGCTGTCAGAGAATGATGTTTACATTGCCATGAGAGAATGGGAATGATTTGACCCAGAGTTTAGAGGTTTACCACAGTTTGGGGTGCCTACAGATTTATTTTGTGATTAACTGCTAGTATGCTGTAGCCTTTATAATTGGGTTTAGAGACCATATTGGAGGTATGAAGGACTTCTCAGTGAATGAGGCAGTAAAAATCAGAGGACAGAAATGCTCTTTTGTCCTTGAGTTAAAACCAGAGGCTTGTGCGTGTTTGTGTGTATGTCCTTGCATCATCACTTGTTGTGAGGTTTCTCATAGCAGCCTGTTCATGCATGTTTATTTCCTATCTTCAAAATAAGTCTTTACTGCCTAATGGTTTGAGAAAATGCCAAAAAAACCCACTTTCGAAGTCTTTTCTAAGCAACTGCATGGTAGATCCACCCACACCCGTAATTACAGTGGAACCTCAGAGTTCAAACGCCTCTTCATTTGAACAATTTGGACATCGAATTTGCCCTCTGAATTTGACATCCTAAATAGAACAATTAGTAGTATGATCTTCCAACTGTTGGCCATAATGCACTAATACAGAGGAAGAAGAATGAGGGTGCACTTTAGAAGCATGTATATTATACTATATTATATAGTATTATTATATTATGTACAGTAATACCTCGTTTATTGCGGGAGATACTTTCCAGAACCATCCGCAATAAACGAAAATCTGCGAAGTAGAAACGATATATTTATTTAAGTATTTATATACTATATTAGAAGTCCCCTCCAGTGGTCCTAACGGGGTATCGTTTACCCAATGAATAGAGTTAATTAAGTGCCACAGCAATGAAATTGTGCTTGAACTAGTCAATTTTATGCTATTTAGTGCTATAAATAGAAAGCTCACCAAAGTTTTGGTGAGAGGCTGATCAGATCGGAAATCGTACTGGCTCGTGATGTCGCGTTCGCAATGGGTCAGATTTTCCATTCGAAATAGGTCACACTATGATTTTTACCAATTTGTGTTCCCCATACGAGATGAATCCTCTTTATCCACGACCAAACCAGCATCCTTATTTACCCAGGGTCGCTACAATATTAAGCCTTTGTCACCGGCCGATGACGTCACGTCACGCGTTCACCTTCGGCTGTATTCTGTAAGCTCTGTGAGAGCTCTATTTTGAGCGTGATTTACCGACTTTTAACAGGTTAAACAAAAACAAATCGGCAAAATGTTCAGCAGGATTCAACACTATTTACTCGACTCTATCCACTCAGCTTAGGTAGATATGACCATTGGAGGGGACCTTTAAGGCTTTAAACCCCAGCTGAACTCAGTTAGGCGTACGTCAGCGCCTCGCCGCTAGGTGGCAATAAAGACCGCCTAATCGCAATCGCTTAAACACGCAGAAGCAGCTCCACTTGGTTACATCAGTGGTCTGGTTTAAATGATAAAACACAGCTAATGTAACACTGTAATACCTAATAATTAGTTAGAATTAATATTTGTAATATATTTTTATACATTTTGGGATTTTTTTCATGTAAAAATTCATAAAATATATATATTTTCTGCCGATCAAATTCAGTAGATAGCCCATTATTTTTCCCAATAATATCTTATAAAAACCTGCGAAAGAGTGAAGCCACAATACCTGAAGCGCGAAGTTGGGAGGTATTACTGTATATCTAAACTGTATTAGTCTATGGGCATGATTTCAGACAATCCCTTATTCTCGGCGCTGCTGTGCAAGTGATAAGTTCTGACACTGTGTTCACCTCAGAGGCTATAAAGTTTCACTTTATTTTCACTTATTTAATGTCTTTATATTTAATTTATTTCATATCTTTATTGGTTGTATGTATTACATTACATTTCTTTGCTTTATTCATGTTTTGAATTATTAATTACATACAAATATAAGTTTAAAAAATGATTATTTGGGAGCCAGGAACGGATTAAACCTATTTATGTTACTTCTTTCTGTATGGGGAAATTTGATTCCAGCTTTGAGCAAGTCAGTTCAAACGGTTTCTGGAACCAGTTAACTCCCAATTCCAAGGTTCCACTGTACCAGAGTGGCATAGAGGTGAGATGAAGATTTCTTAATGTGCAGAGTACTGCTTGTGGAGGTCAGAGAGGTCGACAGGTCATTGCCTACACATCAGTTATCGGGGGAAATCATAGCCACATGTGTTGAAATACCACAACAGCTCATGTGATGTGGAGAATAGGACCTGTATAGATTTATAATATAATAATAATATAATATAATATTGTAGTTATTATATAGACACTAAAATCACACAGAGTCACACAATAGCAACAATACAATAGGAAACACTGTGAACTTTATTCACATTCTGTTCAGCAGATAGTTCTGGAGAAGGTGGGCTTTAATTACACTTTTCATCTTTTCCCCCTATCACCGAACACCTCTAGGGCTCACATACTTTGAAATATTGCCACCTTAATTTATGTAGACAAGCTGAATACATAATGTGTAACGTGATTACCCAGTCACTGTGCCAGATAACGTTATCATTCGTTCATTCATTCTTCATTCAATTTCAAAAACTGCTGCACCAGGGCAACAAAGGGTTCAAAGCATGTCCAATTGGAATTGGGAATTAGAGATGGGTGATTTGGCTGGATCATGATCCATGATATTGTCCCGATTCATTTTTCATTTTCAAGTCGGTTTTTAAGACCAATGCGCAGCTGAACCCATCAACCAAACTACGAAATGTAAGTTCTAGAAAGAACAAAAATATGGACAGCAATTATTTACTAACTTTATTAAAGTGTACTTTCCAACAAAATGTAAACAATTTCAAAAGTAAACAAAACCATCATATCTTATGTGTGCACAAAAAATAAAGTGATAAATGAAAATCAAACATCTGTCTGAGTGCCCTGTCTGGGGATATTCCTGCCTTGCTCCCTATATTGTCTGCTAGGCTCTGGCTCGCCCACGACCCTGTGTAGGATTAAGTGAATAAGAAAGTGAATGAATGTGGTTCTGAAGCCCAGCTGAGCCATAAATCATTAGTATTGGTAAAAACAGATGTTGTTCGTTTGGGATTAAACTGTCTCTGCTATTTGAGAACATCTCAATTCAGTGCTTTTCTGTACTCTTTGGGGTGCTTATTTTTTGAGGTGGTTGAACAGGTTTCCACTAGATATGAAAAAAATAAGGAAGACATGGAATTTTTGAATTTTCCTTGGCTCTGCGAAGTGCTTCAGTTTCTGAAGAGCAGTTTTGCTGGCATGAAAATGAGAGGACAGAGGAAGGCCAGAGATTTGCAGAGAGTATTAGTGGCAGTGTGAGCATCAATTAGTAAGAAAGAGGCTGAAGATGGGAGACAAGGGACAGACAAGGGAACTAAGAATGAGACAGGGCTTTGCTCATTACTGTGGCAGAGGGAGTGAAAGTGATGTTATGAAGGGGTAAAGACACAAACGGTAATTTGAAATGTGAAGAGAACTTACTTAAGATTGATGGGACGACATCAAGGACGTTGTCTGGTCTGTGAGTTGGTGCTGATGAAGTGTGAATCTGAGCCCAGCTGGTGGGTCACCGTGGACATGATGCCATCATTTGGTAGGTTGAGGTCATCCAGTAGAACCAGAGGATTTCCGTTCCCTGGATAGGCAGATAAGACTAAGTCATGGCAACGTGCACTATTCAGTCACTCTGGTCCTTCCACAACATTTCGATTGGATTAAGGTCTTTGACTTGACCATCCCAGAACATTGACTTTATTCTTCTTTATCCATTCTTTGGTAGAACAACTTGTGTACTTTGGGTTGTTGTCGTGCTGTATGACCCACCTTCTCTTGAGATTCAGTTCATGGACAG
>JAVSBU010338776.1:0-10752 GCA_033118015.1 Loricariichthys derbyi | reverse complement strand
AGAGAGTGTGTGTGTGTGTGTGTGTGTGTGTGTGTGTGTGTGTGTGTGTGTGTGTGTGTGAGAGAGAGAGAGAGAGAAAGTGTTTAGTGTGGCGCACATACCCGGAGTTTGTGAAGAAGCAGAGAAAGCAAACAACAAGAAAACAACAAGAAAAACGACCAGAGGAAACCAATTAAAAAAAAAGATGAGAGGAAACAAAGCAAGAAAATTTAGAAGGGAAAACAGAGAAAAATGATGAAAGGATAAAAAGAGAGGAAACAATGAAGGGAAATCATGAGAAGAAACAACAAAAAAAACTTGAGGGATCAAAAACAATGAGAGGAAACAACAAAAAAACTTGAGGGATCAAAAACAATGAGAGGAAACAATGAGAAAAACAGAGAGAAACGGAACCAGAGAGGAAACGACAAGAGAAAAGAAAAAGAGGAAAAGAAGAGAGGAAACCATAACGGTGAGAGGAAGCTTGTTGTAGCTGTTAATTTCACCTGACTGTACATCTCCATTTCATGCACCATCACTTTCATGGTGAGCTCAGGAGGCATCTGTGCACTCACCAGCCTACACACACATTACATCATTATCACACTCCATCCTGTGATTAACAGAAGCACGAGTGAGATTTAGGATTCAGGATTTTAGGCACCTGCCACGGTACAGGATACAACCAGCCACCACCAGGGGGCAACGCTGACACGCCTGCAGGATCAGAGCCGCCTTCAGCAGCAACAGAGGATCGATCTGAGGGACAGAGAATCAATAACCAATCAAATAATAGATCAGAGTGTGTGTGAGAGAGAGAGAGAGACACGTACGTGTGAGTAGTCGATGGTTCTCAGGCAGGTGAAGATGTGGTGGAGCTCGGTGACGCCGCCCTGCAGGTGGCATAGATAGAGAGCCCAGCGCAAAGCCAGCTCGCCCCGAGTGTGTAACTGCACCAGCAGAGAACAGTGAGTGTGTGTGTGTGTGTGTGTGTGTGTGTGTGTGTGTGTGTGTGTGTGTGTGTGAGTGAGTGCGAGCGAGTGAGTGAGTGTGTGCGAGTGAGTGCGAGTGAGTGTTACCTGATAGCTCTGTCGTACTGGACCATTATAGAAGCAGAACAGATCAATCAGCTGATCCAGAAACTCACACACACTCACATCTGGCATGTCTGATACACAACTCAGAGCCTGACACACACACACACACACACACACACACACACACACACACACACAGGGAAACAGTATGATTCAGTATGATGAACAGTATGAGTCATGTGTAATAATCCTGAAACACACACCCACCCAGAGGAAGTCGTCCTTCATGCGCACGGCGTATTTGCTCCTGCGCAGCCGAAGTAGACGGACTGGAGACGAGGAAATCTCTGATACGCAACGACTCACACCGGCCAACTGACCACAGATCAGCTCCTGCTGCTCCAACGGCGTCTGGAACACACACACACACACACACACACACACACACACACACAAGTTTAGTTTTTTTTTTTCTCCTAGTAAAATTGATATTGTTGTCAAAAGGCTGTTAAAGAAATGAAGACTAGCATAAAGTGGCATGTCAGAACTGCCAGGTTTTCCTTACATCATAAGGTCCTCACAAGTATAGCAACAGTATAGTACACACACACACACACACACACACACACAGAGACACAGACACACACACACACACACACACACACACACATTACATCTTCAGGGTAGAAGTAGTAAATCCCAGCCCGGGTCAGATCTCCTTCCTCCTGCACCCGAGAGCGATCGTACAGGAAGAAACAGCTGCAGCTGCAACAAACAAACAAATAATGGATGAAAGTGGAGATACAGGGATCTGCACACTTAAAACGTTCTTATGTTCGCTCCTGATGCAAGCATTGGAGAGATTTTATTTAGTACGCAACTGTTTAACAGACATCAATAAATGTGAGATTATGCATTTGTTATTGTGTGTATATACTTGTTCACTCTCTCACCGTCTGCTCCGGGTCCATGCCGCCTCAGCCATCAATAATTAGGATGAACCACTAAATGTACAAATCAAGCGAGGTAGTGTTTAAGAGCTGATGATCTTCTCTCAATCCATGTCAGCTTCAAACCCTGAGACTAAAATCAAACATAAAACACTTAATATAAACAAACTGCTACAGAATCCTGCTACTAATCATTAGTTAGTCAGGTCAGATTTATTTCTGTTTTACAACCGAGCATCAAAGCAGCTTCCTTACAAACCTCCAGACCCACAGTGGCAAGGAAAAAGTCCTTAAATATTATAAGGGAAAAAGCTTGGGAGAACTCAAAATGGGCCTCAAACCTGCTTGGGCATCCTAGAACTTAATTGTAAGAATTATATTAAATATAAACTACATTTTGAAGAATAAACCGGTTAGTTAAATAAAACAGAAAAAAAAATAAACAGATTAATGTAATACAAGTTAGAAAGCGTCTTAAGTTCAACCAACTAGAGCTCTCGTTAGTCCTACCCGTTTTCAGGGAAACCCCGCATCCTGCTCCAGGATTGGCCAGTCGCATAAATCTATACGTCAGTAACAAATCCATGAGAAGGAGGGTGACACCAGTAGCCAATCACAGCAGGAGAGGTGGGGTTTTGTCGGAATATGATTGGGAAATGTAACTCAACAGCAAGCAACGGTTTAAAGTCGTTAAAAACGTTTATATTTTGGTTAACAGCTCCTGTAACTAAACTTTCCGAAGCTTTGTCATCCTTATCAACTAGATGACATCTCCTAAAATTAAAACCGCAAAGTTTAAAGAACGCTTTAACGCTCTGTATACCGATAGATTACAGCACAAGTTAATGAAAAAAAAAAAAAATCACACCTCTGAAAAAAGTCGTAATTCAAACACTCACCTATAAAGTTTAACTGTTCGAATCTATACAAACACTATGTTAAAATGCAGCTTAGTGTTTATTCCAGCAGTAGAACCCTTTTAAACCTGTGTTTCAGTACTTAGACGCAGATATTTGCATAAAGATGAAGTCGTACGGAACACTGTTACATTACTTTACATCAAATTAAACCGTTTCTGTAACAAACCCCGTAACCTCATTACAGAAATAAAAATACAGACTTAATTAAACGGCTCAAACCAGCATAACGTAATTTAACTCGTTGTTATAACGAGCCGAATCCACCCACCTGTTAGGGTTTGTTCAAAACTCGTCACGAAAAGTTCCAACTAACACTTTTAAACGCCATAAACCCGCTCTGAATGAACGTTTGATCCAATCCAACTTCTGAAGAGCCGGGAGATTTTCAGGAGGAATTTGGGTCACAAGAAAGGCGTCATGTGAGAGAGCGCGCGGCCAAACGTGCATACTTACATACTAAATAGAATCAAACCGTGGCTCCGCTCACAGATCCGCACTATCTCAGCATACTGTACTCATTAGTAGGTTAGTGCGCGAGACGGTTAGAGAGGGAGAACAGGGAAGAGATCTGAGGCGATGCGCTAATGACGCTTATTGAACTAAACGGCTTAATTACAAAGCTAATCGCTAAATGTATTCCACGAATTATTCGATAAACTCGATCCATTTCCTCACATTTCTTCCGCCCTCCGTTTTACCACAGAGCGGAGAAGTCACGTGACTGCAGTCACTAAGCTTTATGAAGAAATTCCCTCAGCCCTTATGGGACTCTATTTAATAAACAAACAGCAGACGGGTCATAATTTAAGGAATAACGTTTTATTCAGTAAGAGTCCAAGTGATGGTCCGGGTTCAAGTGGAATTGGTTCCGCTGAGTAATATACAGGAGGTAAACTGAAGTAAAGCAGGAGTCTGGTCTGGTCCAGGAGGTGTGAATGAGGAAGCCCTCAGAGACCCTGTTCAGTCATGATGATCCTCATAACCATCAGGCAGAGCGTTCACATGGGAGTTATGGAAGAGAGACTTGTTCCCGTCACCCCATGGGAAACGCTGCAGAGAAAGAGAGGGAGCCACTGGTTATTAACCCCTATCCCTCAACTTCAAACATTAACTATGAAAGCTATATTAACTCATCAGTTTAAATCATCATGCATTTCTACTTCCAGTCTGACCTATAGTGTGAGAGACACTCATTTTCCTGCGAGAGATGAAGCTCATCAGATAATCTGTTTAACAATGTGTCAATAGGCCATGTAAATTCATCTGGCACGACTTTCACTTTCTACCAGCCTGGTTGCACCGAAAGCAGTTTTAATTCCCAACTCTAGCTTTACTGAACGACAGTCCCAGTGCTACCAGAGTTTGTTCCGTTTTAAATCTTATAACTCTGCACCACACTCAAAATGTCACTCAATTTTTAAATTTAACATCAAAGTACAGAGCGAAGTCCCTAGGCACTGAAAACATCAGCAACAAAAGCTTGACACAAGACTAAAAACATCATTTTTGGTGCTAAAATTTGTTCATGTGGAGTTTTAGCTGTTTTTACAGAGCAGTATTAAACACAGTTAAAACAACATAATGACAGTAAAACCACAGACTAGAATGCCTTTGGAAGAACAATGGTTAAAACTGAAGCTCAAAGGCACAGCATGAATAAGGAAATGGAAAATGATCAATGCGATAAATAAGCACTTGGTGAAATGATCATAATGTTCAAAGACATGGGGACTAGCTCTCAATTTCAATATTTTTCGGTTCTTCTTGCCATGCATGGGGTTAACATCCAGCCGATCAGCTTACATTTGTTTTAACATCTGATGTCTCAATTATAACAAGAAAATTAATCTAAAAATCCAAATCTAATCTAAAAAAATTGTCATTAATCTCACAGAGCCCCAGAAAAGAGAACCAGTCTTCAAAAGGAAGAAAACATGCTAGTTTTTAAAAATAAACTACTGATTAAAATCAAACTCAGGGCGCAAATAATGGATTGCATTTTATATATTTGGATTCTCAATTCCACAGTCCAAAACTGGTGAAATGTGCCAAATGTTTAGCTGTAAAGAATCAACTTTAAAGTAATTGTGTTGAGATTTGAGTAAAAAGCCTAATGTGGCCTAACGTACTAAAACAATGATCTAGAGACACTTCTCCCACTTATTGCTGATCATAAATTTCTTCTGCTCCATTTATGAACCTGTGAGCAAAAGGGCAAGGAATAATTTTTACATTAAGCAGTTTTTTACTTCCTATAGGTGTAGATCATGAGCAATACTGAAGCTCAGTATCTGCCCAAGTTGTTTTTTTGATGTTTAAGCCTCCTTTATAACACAAACCTCCGACATTATACATTTCACCTTTTTGTTTCCCATCAAACTTGAGTGTCCATCTAGGGGAGCATATCAAAACTAAAGATGTACGTGATTAAATGTCCTAGGTGTCCCCTTAATACAGACAGATTCTTGCACTAATCGCTAGTGGAATTAATTCTGTATTCTTTCAAAGAAGATCAGGTTCTTAGAATTGTGGAACCTGTTCTGAATTGGAACCAGATTGATACCCAAAGCTACATACCATATTCTAAACATGAAAGCCACACCGTTAACCATCTAAAGTCTGAACAGTTTATAACTCTTCATATTATAACCGTTCAAATAAATGTTATGCTGCACACACTCAACCTGATGTTTAATCCCCTCCCCAGTTTGAAATCCAAAGTAGAATCAGTAATGGTGCTTATATTGGATGTTAAATCTGCCTCCCCAAACTCCAGACCATTAGCCGTTCCCAATGAAGCATTGGAGGTGACATCACACGGTTCACAAATGTTTCAAAACAAACCTCACTCCCAAACCCTGGAAGTTTACCTTGCTGCGGATGCGCAAGTGAGTGTAGGGGATGAACTCAGGATGTTCATGGCTGTGATGCTGAGCTTTAAGGAACGTGTTCAGCATGCACACACCAACACCAGGCAGCGCCACCAGAAAGGTCAGCAGCTTCCAGGTCTTAACTAAAGGTCACAGGAGAAAGAACTTAAACAGGTTAGTGAGAGAGCAATACACACATGATATCCTAAATTAATTCAGACTCTCACAGACCCCTGTACCAAACAATTAACTAATTAATTAGAGCTTTTATTAGAGTTTTATTAAAGTAAAATCAGCTCGAGGCTTGAGTGAGATGCAGGAAGCAGCGAGTAAAGGAGAACAGAGCTGCTCTGCACTCGCTGAACAGAAACATGCTTGCATGTTGTGTCCTCCATTAAATATGATACATTTTTTAAAAACAGTTGATTTTGTCATTGTACTTAAGGACAAAGTTTTAGCACAAGTTGAAGCTGCTGTTTCATAAGAATTATTCTAAATGCACTTATCAGTTTACAGACACATACATGGCCTGACTAATAAAACCAAGAAATAATTGCATATGTACAATGTGCACTTGTAATAAAATTCTTATAAGATGGAGAGAAGTCCGTTTCTTAAAGTTATTGTAAAGTAAACCTGATTTGACTTTGACAGCTTCATTAATACTACAAACGATCTTTAAACACTGAGGAATAATTGCAGAGTTTTACTTGGATATAAATTATTAACCGGAGCTTTTTTCTTATTAAAATAACAGCTGTTACTGCTCACTCAACTCCAGGCTATGCTAGGTTACGCTATGCTAGGTTACGCTATGCTAGGTTAAAGCAACAAACCAACTACACAAAACAGCCATTCTCTGCTTACATTTATTTGTCTTTATTCTAAGGACGGAAATGATTAAAAGTAAAAATATATAAAGACAAGTCATATTTATTTGCTATAAAACACCTACGTTATAGCCACATTAGCGTTAACTAGCTTAGCTTAGTCTAGCCACACTGTGGGAACAAGGTCACAGTGGTACGATTAGGTTACCGGTCACAGCGGAAACCTGACCAGTTCTTAACAAAACTACAGATTTATGGGTTGTTTTTGCTAATAAGTTACCTCCTTGATCTCCATGAGCTGCAGCGGACAGCTGGCGGGCCGGTACCGCATTGACAGATCGCAGGAAAGTCCCACTAAAGCGACCAAACATCGCCATAATTCGCTTCACTAAAACAGCACAATCAGCTCTGCTTTATTAGACGGCACTGTGTTTAACCAACCCGTTTCAAGATACTTGCGCCTCTGATTGGATCAAGCTATCGACACTCTGCGTTATGATTGGCCAACTGGCGCAGCTATAAAACTATCAACCATTCATATTGCAAAAACACTGGCGTTGCCATAAAACAGGTAGAAAACGCATGCGCATGCGTAGTTTTCACTCGTACAGGGTTAACGATATTGTATTCCACAAATAAAACGATAACCCGAATAAAGGTGAAGGTTTAAGTCTGCTGTAGTTATTTTAAATAAATCACACGTCCTCTTAATTGTATCTTAATTAATCCTCTCTTATTGTTCAACAATTTAAAATCGATATAAAACATCTTTTTAAGATTTCTCTACAAATATCCATCCATCCATCCATCCTAAGAACACAGTGCTACCACCACCATGCTTCACAGGAGGTAGGCGGGTGCTGTGTTTGGATTTTTGTAGTTCAGTCATAGTCACAATCTCAGGCATAAATACTTGTAAATCCTCCAACGTTATCCCTGGTATCTTGGTAGTTTTCCCAGATCAGGTTTAATTTAGAATTAGTTTAGAATATTACATAAGATCGATTAAAAATTAGGCTTCTGAAAGTCTGTTAATTTCTATGCACTCAGCACTTGGTTGATCTTCCTTTTGCATGAATTTCTGCATCAATGCAGCGTGACATGGATCCGATCAGCCTGTGGTTCTGCTCAGGTCTAATGGAAGCCCAGGTTACTTTGATAGACGCCTTCAGATCACCTGCAATGTTGGTTCTGGTGTCTCTCATCTTCCTCTTATCAATAGTTCACAGATTCTCTATGGAGTTCAGATCAGGCCAGTTTGCTGGCTAATCAAGCCCAGTAACACCATGGTCAATGAACCAGTTTTTTGGTACCTTTGGCAGTGTGGGCAGGTACCAAGTCCTGTTGGAAAATGAAATCAGCATCTCCATAAAGCTTGTGAGCAGAAGGAAGCATGAAGTGTCTAAAATGTCCTGCTAGATGGCTGTGTTACTGTGGACCAGTGGACCAACACCAGCAGATAACATGGCTCCTCAAATCATAACTGACTGTGGAAACTTCATACTGGACTTCAAGCACCGTGGAATCTGAGCCTCTCCACTCTGGCACCTTGATTTCCAAATGAAAAGACTACTACGTGCAATAGTCCAGTTCCTTTTCTCCACAACCCAGGTAAGACGCTTCTGATGTTGGTTCTGGTCCAGGAGAGGCTTAACATGAGGAATGTAACATTTATAGCTTATATCTAGGATTTGGCTGTATGTAGGGGTTCTTGATCTTATGTAATATTCTAATATTCTGAGACACTCCATTTTGGGTTTTCATTATCTGTACGACACAATCATCAAAATTTCAATAAATAAAGGGTTTAAATATTTCACTCTGTGTGTAATGAATCAATATAATATATGGGTTTAACTTTCTGAAATGAGTGACAAAATATTGAACATTTTCATGATGTTCTAGTTTTCTGAGATGCACCTTTATATTGAAGCCAATAAAAGTACATATAACAAAGAGTTTTTACAGCTAATCCACCGGGAGCCTAAATTTGCATTTGCATCCATTTGAAGAGCCTGAAACCTTTTTTAAAATTAAGTGGATGGTCAGGAAAACTCAGTTTTATCTCACTTTCTGAGCAAGGCGACAGATATCATTTAAGGAAGCTTGGGTAACACCAGTTATTTAGTTTGCTACTTTAATAATGTAATTGAAGATATTTTTGTTCTGAAAATTGAAATAAATAGAAAAAATTAAACAGGTTTAATAAATAACTTGTAAAAAAGACTAAATAAGTAAAAAAAGCTCCTGATCTTCCTGTCCAGAATGAATATATTTAGCTTCCTCAAAAAGTACCACCTCTGCTGCCCTTAAAAAACTCAGTATTTACATTAAATATTAGCTTATCATTGATAATTGTCCCCAGGTATCTGAACCTTGGTCTCCTGGTGTTTGTTTTGAAAGTCACCTCACAGAGGGACAGGACAGCAGACAGGGACAGACGGGACAGATTCTCTCATGGAGAGGGTAAGATTATTTTATACAGATAATAATCCTGATGATTACAAAGAGCAATCTGATATCAAGTCTTAAAGTTCTAAATATTAAATATATTTACAATCAGAACAAAGTCGCATTTAGATAAATAGAAATAATAAAAATTGATAATCTATCAGCCTTCATTAACTGATATAAAAATAATAACTGATTTAGTCTTGCTGCTTGTTTTCTGCAACCCAGTGGAGGGACGATTTTAATTAATTTGTTCAACTGAAATTATAAAAAAGTTATAACATAAAGTATTAAACACCTTTTCATAAAGCTACAGTAAAATAAACCAAAGGAATATCAACTCTGAATCTAATTAAAAAAGCCTAAAAGTCTAAAAAGCATTTTAGGATGTTACTGTTGTACCGTGTACATGAACGTGTTCATCTTTACAGAAAAAACACTTTTAATTTAGAAACAATAGCAGATAATAATAATAATACAACATATATCTAATATTAATCTATTATATAAAACTAAATAAACTGAATATCAATCATAAATTAAAAAAATAAAAGCCCTTCATCATCTGAGTAGTTCTCTTACTGTACAGTTTTTTCTGACATTGCTTTTAAATAAATCATATATATTATTCTATGCAAAAAGTTTAATTTATTGAGGTTGTCTTATTGTTTAGTAAATACAATAAGGTTTAAGTTCCTGTGGTTAAAGTTCATTTTCCCTGCACAGATTTATTACATAATGTTGAATTATTCAGCTGTTTGAATGTAATTTTGATTTACAGACAGCTGGATGATGATCATGAGTCTTTGTTTTAGTAGAATTGTTGATTTTTGGGTTAATATTTAACATGTCTGTGCCTGATCAGTGAAAGCTTTGCATTTAGGGTCTAATGATGCTAATTATTGATTATTATGTTGTTATTTAAGAGCTAAAACATTAAATATGATATGTTGTCAGATACATAACTATGACAGTTTATCCAAAGAGTTTATCCCATCAGTGCAGGGCCTGGGTTTGGTCCTGGTGGTTTCCATGCTCAGTTTATTTATTAATTTATGATCCTTTTTCTCTCCACACAGATGTCGTCTACAGAATATAACCAGTTTACTGACCCAGACATTCCCAGTCTGAATTACAATGCAGCACCTTCAAATGTACTCAGTGAGTGTAACATATTTACAGAGTCATAAGTTTGTGGACGCCCCTTACAGTCTCATAGACAGACCCTTGTATCGTTAGTACAGCTCGGCCCAAAGAGTTCAGTGACTTCCAACATGGTACAGTCTTAAAATCCCAAGCATAGCTAGCTAGTGTGGAGCTACAGGACTTTTTAAAACACACACACAATATTTTTTACATTTTCTTTGACTTTTTTTTCATTATAGACAATTTGAACCTAAGATATTATGTTAATAAAATATATACTGTATGTTATACACACAACACATTCCAAAAATTTTGGGAGTGTGGCAATTTAGGGCTAGTAATGAGGTAAAAAAAAAAAACAAAAAACTAAATAATGTTCAAACAGGTCAGTCTTTGATGAGCAGGGAGAGGCGGATGATTTCCAGTTTATCACCTAATGTGTGAGAAAATGATTAAACTGTTTAAAGATAGGAAGGGATTTAGATATTTCTGCCTCTACAGACCATAATATCATTAAACGATTCAGAATCTGGAGGAATTTGAGCCTAAACTGAAGAGCCATGACTCAG
>JAVSBU010338748.1:0-10752 GCA_033118015.1 Loricariichthys derbyi | reverse complement strand
AGGCTGTAACCTCGTCACGACCATGTGCTGCTGGTGAGTCTGGTTTGCTGGAAACGTCTTTCTTGTTAACCTTCGACATTTTGGAAGTCATTGTAGGATCAGTAAGTAATCCCGAAACAGTATAGGGTCAACAAAACCAGAAAAGATTACTTGAAATCAGGTCAATGATAAGAAAAATTAAACCGACGGAGCATGGACAACACACTTCCTACTCGCTATCCGCCATCTTGGTCCCCCCCAAGCGCCACTATATTTAAAGGACCTCTCACAGCTGAAAGCCCTGAGCTGGCTTGATGAGTTGCGCATGCGCAATCTCGTGCTGGAGCAATCGGTGGAGTGAGAGGGCCCTCTAGTGGCGTGATTGGTGACTGTGACATTTAATTCCTATATAACATCCAGGCTGCCTAAGAAGGTGTGGGTCCCTTTTTGAGTGTCGGTCCTCCCAAGGTTATCATATCGAGGGAGTTTTTCCTTGCCACTGTCACTCTAGGCATGCTCGGTTAGGGCTTAGATATTTATAAGGCTACTTAGAGACAATCCATACTACAAAATTATGTACCTATAGATTAGAAGTGCTTATGAATTAGTGGTTGGTATTTAAGTATTTATATACTGATTTATCAGGCAAAAACCTTTATAAAAAGTAAAGACCTGTTCATTTGCACTAAGATGCACAAATTAAGAATTAAATATTATGAACATTGACTCACGTGTTTGGGTTACACTGATAAGTGCAGTCAGATTGATCAGTCATGCAGATCCATCATACCTGTTACACACAGTATATAAACACCATTACAGTTTGGATGCTTTACATTTAATAAAGCAGCACTTTAAACCATTTCAGCAACAGTAATAGTGCAAATTAGCATTATTCAGAACAGTATGCATCTCATTATGATTTATCATCATGCATTTCACCCAGCTACATGTGGGTTGTTTATAATAATGGTCCATTATGTGTGATTCAGGGTATTGTGTGTGTGTTTTCAACTGGCTGCTTTTGGGCTGTTTTTATAGGGAAATTGGATTATTTTTGGAGTGGCACAGCAGAGAAAGAACAGGCTTTGAGGGCACACTGAGAAAGCACATTAGGGACGGTTTTATTGAGGTTAATCAATGTTCCTGGTCTTCTACTTCTATAGAAAGTGTATCAACAGCTTTTAGAGTGTTTTCTTCATGAAAAGAGCTTGACATTGATCCGCTTTAGTTCTGAGACTTTTGGTGGACCTGTGGTTGAAACGTATTAATTGTACACTTTAGTAAAATTCCAGACACAATTTGCTTGAATATTTGGCACCTTAGTAAACTGGACATTAATGTCAGCCCCAATTCTGAATTGTATTTCAGCTATGTAAAGGTTTGTTCTTTCCTTTTTAACCCTTATGTACGTCCATCTCTTTAGTCCATGATCCAGGAACAGGCGAGCAGAAAGAACCCAAATACTGTTAAACAATCCCACCCATTTATTTTACAGCAACATAACTCCCACTCTGTTATATTAAAATACATGCGTTATCATAATAGAATTGATTTTAGATCTTTGTAAGTCCTCACTCAGCCTTGTTCTGACCCAAACCCACAACCATCCTGCAAGAATCTGCAAATGACGTCAAAGAAAAGTATTAAAAGCTTGCATTTCCCTTAATCTTTCACCCTTTGACTCTTAACTCCTTGTGACATTACTGAATTTCCTAAGAACACGGTGGGTCTGGATTTCAGGCTTGAATGGTGGTGCTTGATCTTTACTGAATGCTAATGACCATCACTGGTTTATGTTCCAGAAAAAGGTGCAGCACCACCAACATGTTATAAAAGCTATAAATAATAGCATATAATGTCCGTCCTGAGCCAGTTTTACTATCTGAATAGCAATTTATAAATGGTTGAAATCTTAATTAGATCTTTATTAATAAGGCAAACAATAATAATACATAGAGAACAAGATTAGATTATTATTTTTTAAACAGTACAATACTCTTAATTGAGGAAATCAATTTGCTTTCATGTGTCTTTTATTTTCCCTCAATAAAAAGGATTTGGTTCAGATGATCATCTAATCAGTAAGTCATCACGTTGAATCAGTTGTGTCGGTGTTGGATTTTGTTGAATTGCTGCCGTTCGTGTAGATACGTCGATTTTAAGTTTTCTTTCGTTACAGAAGATGTAACCTAACATTATGAAGTCGTAGATACATGCCTGATAAAACACATCATCAGCACTATGAATCAAGAAGGAATTTTAGAAAAGTACTCCCTCTTACGTAAGAATGTCCACCTTCTGCTTTCTCTGGTCAAAATCTGAAAGAGGATTCATACTCACGAGAGATCTTCCTCTGCAGCTCCTTTTCAGACGTCGTGTGTGCCTGTGAGCTCGAGAGGGACCGCAGCCTGGCACCGAGGCTGGTGCGGGGGTGTGCTCGTGCAGTGCCAGGATCTGCAGAGACGAAAAAGAGGTCGTCCCTCTGGAAGAATGTCCTCCTACTCAAGCAACAAAGGCTGCGATTGTGGACCCTGATGGGACGCTGGCAGGGTGAGACACAAGAGAGGCATCAGAAAACAAAACAGCTCACCAAACTGTGAATCTCTGTTTGAGTGTTTGAAAATATGACTTTAGAGTTCTTCGGAGGAGGGGTGAGGCAACACGAAGACTTATGAAGGAGGGGCGGATGAAGTTTTGAAATAACATGCTGCAATCCTGACTGTTTTTCATTCCATGGTGATTATTTCAGCCCTAAAGAAACAGGATCTATCACACTAATCCCAAATGAAGATCAGATGATGAAAGTTCCTGGATGTCAAATAGTGGGATACGCTGACCAAGAGTGACCCTACATTACAGACAAGAGCTTTGTCATATAATGCAACTACCTACCAGAAGGAGATATGAGATTCAGGAGCTTCTGACCAATCCTTGTGGGCACCAGAAGACCTACTACTCTGGTGCCAGGATATCTGGTACCACCTGGGCTTGACAAGGATGCCAGGAACCAAAACACAACCAAGAGACCTCACCAGCCTGATCATGTGTAGGACCTATGGGGACATGGAATACCCAAAGGACCACTCAGGGTACCGTTCACGTTTTGCCTCACCAGAGGCTTCAAAGTATCTACTTTGTAGCCTGTTTTCAAAAGGTGGAAAGTAATATACCATGGAGAGAACATGCCAAACAGGCATTACCCAGGCAGAGATTAAACATGGCTCCATGAAACTTAACATGTTCACAGTATGGATATGCAAAGAGCTAATTTCCTTGGTAGAATACACTACTTTCCTATTCGACAGGCTGTGGGTGAGAGTACTCTCGTCTTCTTTATTTCCTTTGTGCTTTCCAGTGCACGAACCCATCATTAAGGGCTGTTGCTATGACAGCAGAGGGAACAGCTCTAAAGGCAGGCTACCAACACTTCAGATCTCTCTAGCACTCTTTATTTCTCTCCTTTTCCTCCCCTACGTCCCTCTCCATCTCTCAGATCCTTGTCCACCATGCATTCAATCTCTAGTGCAAGTTGCTGTGCGAAGTAATGATTTCTGGCCTGCTTGCTCTCACGTGGGTTGTGTCCCAATTCTGAGCGCCCTAGGCACTAGCTAGCCGTCCAAATCAATTGTCACAGGCTGTAAATAGGTTCGGCTGTTCATACTGACCTTTAAGTCTGCACAGGTTTATGCAAAAATTGAGGCTCAAATGACGACTTGTTGGTTTTCTAAATGAAAAGAAGGACAGGACATACAAAATGCCAAGCACCTGATGATCCACTGCTGCTTCTTTCTAGGTCTCGCAACTTAATTAAATCTTAAAAACCTATTTGTTTAAACCGTTTCAGTAGTCAGAGTTCTGGAGATCTGGCTGGTACACCAGTCCATCGCAGGACTATATAGACGTCACTGTTCCCTGGACCGGCTTCCTCTTCTTCGGATGCATTCACAATCCTGGCTGAAAGCCTCTGCCTTGACTCGAACCCTGTCATTTACACACTTTTGCACTTGGCTGTATGTTTTGCTGAATAGCTGCACAGCTCCTGGCTCAATCCCACCTATGTGGAGTTTGGTATGTTCTCTCCATGCCTGCATGTATTTACTTATTTTGGTTTTGCCCACAGGTAGATGTGAGTGTTGATCGCAACCTGTATTAAAGACTAACAAACATTTGTGTTGCGCAAACGAGAAAACTTGTACCCCCTGCAAGGAAAGGTGTTGACATTACTGCCCATGATAACCACATGCTTCGCAAGTGCAGTGTCTTATGATTATATAAATAAGGAACTTTAAATTCTTTAAATAAGGAACACTATTGTGTACACGGATATGCACATTGCTCAAAGCAATTCAGCATGCAGAGGCAATAGGAATGTACCTGCTGGGTCTTCAGACAGGATTCAGCCTGGTTCTGCTCCCCTGCTTGTCCTCTTTCTGCTGCTTCAAATGCATCTGCTCTTTTTCTGGGATGCAGGCCCGGCTGACGTTTTCTGCAGGTCTGGAGAATGCAGTGGTCAGCAGTGTAGCACTTACTGACACACACACATATACAGTACATATGCATGCACATAACACACACACACACACACACACACACACACACACACACACAAATGCAATACAAGCTTGTAGAACCTCTTTTCTCTCCCTCTCTCTCCGTCTCGCTCATCCACACACATACGCAGTGAGCATGTGCATCATTCTCTCTCCATCTCTGTCCCTCTTCCACACACACACACACAAGCAGTTATCATGCACATCACACAGCCTCTGTGTTTCACATACGCTCACATGCTCAGTCAGAAGGTACAGCAGATCATGCAGTGAGGTTACGAAGCCTCAAGGAAGAAGCAGAAATGTCAGATTCTGAGTCATATGCAGTGTGCAGACCTTCATGCTTAGCAGTTGCAGGTTTTGCACCAGATGGGTTTTTTTGTCACAAGCATTAATGTAGTTAAATGATCCAAGACCAGCTTTGATAAGTCTCTAAATTCATTGTCTTATCTGCTTATCCTGGTCATGGTTGTGGTGACACAGGGTGCAAGGCAGGAACAAGCCTAGACACCAGGTGCCAGTCCATTCCACTCTCACACTAAGGACACTTTGGAAACACCAATTAACCTAACATGCATTGGCTAACAAGGGTGTTTTCAGGAATGACACTTGAAATGCATGTACAGTTGAATTATTTAAGGCGTTGTGCCTGTTTTTAAGGCTGGGTGAGGGACTGCTCAGCAGCCAATCAGAATCTGGATCATGGATTTGGGCGGGAGTTCCTTGCAGAACGAGCAGCACCGAGTCGATGCGTCCTGGCAAAATAAAGGTACAGTTATTATATCTAATAATGCACTGAAAGATAATAAGAGATGCATGAGGCTTTGGGTGCGTTAGCAGCGATTCGAATCGTTTTTATTCGATTCATTGCACGATCTCCTCTTTCTAAGATTAATAAGGAGCCAGTTTGCAAATGCATTAAGGTTTTGTGTTTGGTTACCGTCCTCCTGTTTGTGTATCTGTCCTACAGTTCGCTGTTTTACGAGACGGATGTTTGCTGAGCTGTTAATGTCATTGGTTCATGTGACTGAACGAATCGGTTCTTTTCTGAACGAGTCTTCGATCAGGCGATTTGATTCTCTAACCCAAATGAATCCTCATTTGTCCATCTGCTGTTTTTACCCTCTTTATCCTAGTCAGGGTCTCTAGAAACAGGGCGACACAGGGCTCAAGGCGGGAACAACCCTGGATAGGACTTCAATCCAGCAGAGGGCACACTGAAACACTTTGGAAACGCCAATTAACCTGACTCTTTGGAATGTGGGAGGAAACTCACGCAGACCTAAAGAGAACATGCTAATTCCTGCTGTGTTGTGTTTAACATACAAATCCACCCAGTCATTTGCTCTTTTATGGATAAAGCAGCAGCTGGGTTTGGAGAACATGCAGACCAGGGGTGCCCCTTGTTCAGATCTGTTGTTTTAGGAGGTTTTGGGTATTAAGGTATTAAGGTATAAATGCACCTCAAAACTCTGTGTTAGACCCATTTAACAAGCAGAACCTCTCCAATATATAATCCACACTCAGGATGTAACATCTGGAATCTGTGCAATCTCCACTAGAAATACTAAGCCGTTCGTTGGAGAGCATTACATGCGTCTGTAGCTTGTAACCATTCCACAGTATTTTTGGAGTTGGATGAAGATGCAAAAGTATTATGACACAACAACATGTGGCTAAAAGTACTGTGACACAAACAAAATCAAATATATAATTCTATAGCACGTTTTACTATGGAGCATTGTCTCAAAGCTGCTTTACAACTATAGATTATCTTCGAATATTTATGAACAAATTGAGCAAGCCTTAACTCCCTAAATACTATAATGAAGAAATTAGGCTAGAAAAACAACAACAACAAATCTACACAAATATAGTGCAACACAAAAAACTGTTTGGACCCAAACCACATTCCTTCTACCTGCCACATTTCGAGCAGTGGTTCCTTCAGGAGATGGAGATCTAATATGATCTGATAATCCTGCTCTTAAACTGACTGTGAACAGACGGCTGCTTTTCTGGCCTCTGGTTCCACATATTAACTCACGTTTATTAGCATGTACATGTGAGCGTGTGTGATATGATACCCTGGTCAGCTGCTGGTTCAGTGTCAAACTGTAGTGGTGAGTGAATCCAAGTTCACTCTGTTTCAGGTATTACACCGTCCCTAAAGGACGAACATGAGGTACTCAGATTCAGACTAGAGGAGCTCCTAAAAGTTCAGGAGCTGTTTGTCTCCGTCCCTCTGCCTGTGGGGCTCTGATGGGTCCTGGCAGAGGGCAGCTGACCGTCAGCATTTGCTGAGCGCGCTCCTGTAACTCAAGTCCTCGCGGCAGGCTTAGCAGCTTCGCTTTTCTCAGGCTTTTCTTCCTTTCGCAGTTTTTTCCCCCAACACATTCCTCATGGCGGCGACCGGCTATGGCTACTACCGCACCGTCATTTTCACCTCCATGTTTCTGGGCTACCTGCTGTACTACTTTAACCGGAAGACCTTCTCCTTTTTGATGCCGACAGTTTTGGAGGAGATCGAGCTGGATAAAGAGGAACTCGGTGAGATTAACGTGATTTGTTAAGGTCCTGCTGCTTTTCACACCTGTGAGTGTTTACAGCTTTTAGGTGTTAAGCAATGCTGATATTTAGAGACCATGCTTAACCAATAATGCAGATATCATTTTTCTGGCAGCTGATAAAACTCATTCATTCATCGTCTTATCTGCTTATACTAGTCAGGGTCGCGAGAGAGCCGGCGCCTAGCTGACGACACAGGGTGCAAGGCAAGAACAACCCTAGACAGGGCGCCAATCCATTGTAGGGTACACTCAAAACACTAAGGGCACTTTAGAAACACCAATTAACCAGCATGCCTTTGGAATGTGGGAGCAATCTCACGCGGACATGGGGAGAACATGCAAAGTCCACACAGGTGGAGCCCGGGGTTGGGTTCAAACCGGGATCTCAGAGCTGTGAGCTAACAGCGCTAAACACTGATAATAATAAATGAAACACAAAATTGCAGAACTTAATTGAACATTTATTTAAGCTATAAAAGCGCCACCTTTTTATGATCTTTTTAATAATGCACCTTTTTTAAAATAAAAAATCAATCAAAAGTTTTATTGCACTTAACAGCAACATCTAGGAAATAAACAGGGGAAAATAAACAAAAATGTTTAACTACTTGCAAAAAATAAATAGTGCACATAATAGCAGCGTCTTAGTTTTTTTTAGTCCTGGTTAAGAGCAGCAAGTCGTAATGCTTCTCTTAAATCGTCCCTCCATGTTCTCTCAGCATCTCTTTGTTTTTTAGTCACTCATCAGTTCTAGTTTTCTTATCGTCTGATCTCCCACTGCTGGGCTCCGTCGGCTCACTCACACCCTGTGCTTTCTGTCCAGGTCTGATCACCAGCAGTCAGACTCTGGCGTACGCCATCAGTAAGTTCATCAGCGGCGTGCTGTCAGACCAGATCAGCGCCCGCTGGCTCTTCTCCTCCGGCCTCTTCATCGTCGGTGGGATCAATGTGGTCTTCTCGCAGTCGTCCACCCTCTGGGCCTTCACCGTCCTCTGGTTTGTGAACGGCCTCGGTCAGGGATTCGGCTGGCCTCCGTGCGGCAAAGTGCTGCGTAAGGTATTGTGAAGTTAGTGAACATGCAGGGATCCTGTGCAAAAGATGAGGATTGTGTTATACATTATGTTCTAACCAGCATTAGTTATGTGACTAATCTTTATCTCTGTATGTGTGTGTGTGTGTGTGTGTGTGTGTGTGGGGGGGGGGGGGGGGGGGGGGGGTTGGAGCAAGAATAAATAGCCTGAGAAGGTTTCTATTACACAGAATGGCATTCTAACACACATACTTGTAATACTACATGTGTAAGGACCTCCTTGGCCTATATACTGCAGCCAAAATAGATTGAAGGTCCAGCAGGGGTTGCTGTTACAGTTCTGGTTGAGGGTCCGGTGTCTCCTGCCTCTCATTTGGACACATGTCTGCCTTGAAGACATTTCTTGGACCGGGGCCATGGTGGCTCAGTGGTTACAGAACTTTGCAGTTGACTGGGTTGAGTTGTGGTTTGGCTCTTAACTCTCATTTTACCAAAACGATGGACTGTGGTCACTTTTCAGGATCGTGGTCAAGATTTTCTCACGGTTTTACAATCGATAAGAGGCGCTTTTATTTCTAAATGTACACAATTAGTCTCCTATAATTCAAAGAAATTACTAGAAATACAGATGTAAAATTGTAAATAAAATATTCCACTGTAACTTCTGCCATTTTTTAGTTATGGAGAATAACAATTCACAAAATGAGAAATATAGTTATTCAGAATCTCACTGAGAATTGGATATGCATGTATGAGCGCCCTCTGGTGTTTAAAAACATGCAATTGCATTAGGTGGCATAATAAACAAGACTGCGTTGTCTTACTGGTCCCATTTTTGCATCACAACGCGTCACCTGCTTTATATGGACTGATCAAACTTCTCTTCCCGTCCTCTCGCAGTGGTTCGAGCCGTCCCAGTTCGGCACATGGTGGGCCGTCCTGTCGTGCAGCATGAACCTGGCCGGGAGTTTAGGACCCATTGTCACTACCGTGCTGGCTCAGTACTACAGCTGGAGGAGCATCATCTGCGTCTCCGGCATCATCTGCATGAGCTTCGCCTTCATCAGCCTGCTGCTGGTGAAGAACGAGCCCAGAGACGTCGGGCTCCCCAGCATACAGCCGGGAACCAAGAAGGGCAAAGGGGGCAAAGGAAGTAAGGACTGCATACCCCATGTTATAAGCTTTTTTAAATTGTGAAGAACACATTCTTGTCCTAATTCCACTTTGTCTCTCAGCAGCCCAGAACGATGAGAGCACTCTTAAAGAGTTCCTGCTCTCTCCATACCTCTGGGTTTTGTCTTTCGGTTACCTGGTGGTGTTCGGAGTAAAGATTGCATGCACAGACTGGGGCCAGCTGTTCCTCATGCAGGAGAAAGGCCAGTCGGCCATGATGGGTAAGGACATGTCCAGTGTGGCTTTGGTACCTGCTAGTGACATCTAATAAATAACTTTACTTAAAGTGGGCCTTTCCCTCTCCTATTTATTTATTGAGCCCTATTCAGATTGGATTAGTTTAGCAGGGGGCGTCTGTAATTGAATGTTTACTCGTTTCCTCCATATAAAACTCTTAATTAACTATACAATGGAGTCTGAATGACAATAAACTGCATACCATACCATACCATACCATACCATACCATACCAATAGTTTCTAGCAGGTTGTGTTCTCTCAGTCATGCAAAAGTCACCATTAGATTTGTTGTTTTAGCAGCAGCGTCTTGACCGTATATAACATATTGTTCATGATTGGATGATGTGGAATGCTGTGTAGGATGCAATTGCATTTTTGAACACCAGAGGGCGCTCAGATGCATATCCCATTCTCAGTAAGACTACTAATTTATTTTAATTGCAGAGGACGGGAAAATTCTTATACAAGAGAAATATATATATATATATATATATATATATATATACCTCAGGTAAATTAATAAATTATTCATATTCATATCAACGATCGCGTGTTTGTTGTTAAACATTGCACGTGCAGTTTTTATATAGGCTACAGTCTATGGCAGGGGTGGGCAAACGGTGCAAAGTTAATGAAATCAACATTTACTGGAAAACGATCAATGGAACACTTTCAACATTCAAAACATATTATTACCCAACGAAATACTCAAGCTCAATAATTTCTAACTCTAATGGACGGATTGTCTTGAGAGACAGACTGCATTAAATATCCTGCCCGCAGCAGAAACTAGAAAGGGCTCTTTAAATTGAGAGCGATGTGCGGCGTGTTAATTAACCTACTGACCCCTGCTGTGCGTAAATTTGCACACTGCTTAAATAAAAGACGCTCCTTCAAAGTTTCATATGCATTTTTTTCATAACACGGTAGAGAAACTCACATTTCAGTGGGAAGACTGTTGTTGGTCTCCTTTTTTGCCAGTGCATCAAAGTCTGGAGGTAGATTTGTCGTGGTAATTCTCAGGACAGATCCGAGGTGTTGGTCAGTTAACTGGGATCTGTGATGGGCTTTGAAATGAGCGAAAGATTTGTTTGACATTTGCCTGGAGAATAAAATCAGCTTGGATTTGAACGAGTTTGAAGGAGTCACATTTGTGTCGTGCACAAACTGATCTTTCCCCTGCAGCTTAACGTTCAGCTCATTCATGTG
>JAVSBU010338739.1:0-10752 GCA_033118015.1 Loricariichthys derbyi | reverse complement strand
GTTGGGAATGAAGATAAGTGTAAAAGAGTTTTATGAAGTGACAAATCCAAGTTTGAATTTTTTTGGGTCCAGTTCTCTATGATGATAAAATAATTTTTTTTAACAATTATAAGGTACATTAATCTCCTTCCGACTGCATGAAATTATTCTTTGTTATATAAAGAACAAGAAACAACTATTAGATGGTATGCATCAAAATACGATGAATTTCCCCTTTAAACCTTTTAGAAAAATTTATATGAGTACTTATTATTGAATATACATCCTACAGCTAGAATGACAGGAATCAAACAAAGATGGCCACTGCCGAAAGACCCTTTCAAAATAAAAGACTTTGCTGTCTAAATGTATAGACTGGAGTGAAATCTATACATTTAGGTAAAGGCAGAGTCTTTTATTTTGAAGTCTGTCATGTAAGTTAAGTTAGCCACAATAATAAAGTATTTACGTCAATATTAAATATAGATAACTTAAAAATAAATTAGGTAATAAACCCAAATGAATAAACATTTTAGGTGGTTATTTACACTGTATAATATGTACTACAGATGTGCAAAAATACTTTAAATGGAGTACTGCAAAACTCAGTGAAACGGCAAAAATACGATAAATATTTTACATTAATATTTTTTGAAAATCCACAATAAACGAACCACGAAGTGGCGAGGGAAGACTGTATATAATAATCTCCCGCACTCTGATGAGGAAGTTGGCACTGTGTGACGTAGGTAGTCAAATGGTGGGATTGATGCACGCGTTGAAATATAGTGAGGAAAAGCCTTGGTCATGTAATAATCATTTCATTTTTCACTTTCAATACAATATTCAATAAATTACATGAGATATTCAATATTTTGTTATAAAATAAGCTTTATGTTAATGTTTCTGCCCAACTGTAGTTTAATATAAGTGCTTTAATTATATTTAAGGGTCCACTTCACTTGATACTCTCCTGGGCTTGATTTGGGACACTGCCGCATATATAAAGAGTCATGTGGCTGGGAAATGTAGTGAGGAAAAGCGGTGGTAGGGCAATAATAATTTCTTATTCACTTTCAATACATTACTCAATACATTATAAAATAAGCTTTGTGTTAATGGTTTTGCTCCTCTGTAGTTTAATATAATTGCATTACATAATGTTTCAGGGTATGTTATACTCTTGATACTTGTGCTTGTTTTGGGACCCAAAGGAGGCAAGAAACTGCCACATTCCAAACAAGTCACGAACAGACTGCAAGAAAACACATTTACTAACATCACCTCTTTATACTTTACTAAGTTGTTCTGAATTGATTTTGAACCATCTATGCTGTGTATTGATCTGCTCAGGACTGAGCCAAACTGCCGTTCATTACTGAAAGTTATTGTTAGCACCAGTTTCCTGTGCTGCAGCTGATTGATATCCAGTGTTATTGTGTTTTAGCAGCAGATGTTTGTGGAAAAATCTCCCAAATAAAATATGCAGCGGATTAGTTTATGATATTACATGATATTCTGCATTATTTCAACAATTATGGAGCAAGACCACTGCCAAAACCAAGCAAACTAAACTAAACTAAACCAAGCAAAATAGACACTACAAGTGCACAGGAGGGATCGCACTCCATAAACAACACAACAGCTCATGTAGGGTTGCCAGATCCCTCTAGAGAACTAAGCAACCAGATCTACAGAAAAACAAAAATATTTTAAGTAATAATAATAATAAATATTTTTGTTTACATCCCCAATTCCAAAGAAGTTGGGACATTGTGTAAAACATAAATAAAACAGAATACTATGATTTGCAAATCCTTTTCTTTTTTGCAAATATTCACATATTTTTAATTTGATGCCTGCAACACATTCTAAAAAAGTTGGGATGGTAGCAATTTAGGGCAATTAATAAGGTTAAAAACTATATAATGATGTGATGTCAATCAGGTGATTTCAACAGCTGATTATGATCATGATTTGGTAAAAAAGCAGCATCCAAGAAAGGCTGAGACTTTGAAGAGCAGGAGATGGAAATGGCAAAGAAAATGTGTGAGAAAATTACTGAAATGTTTAAAAAAATTTAATCAAAGGAAGATTGAAGGAATTTGCATATTCCTCCCTCTATAGTGCATAATAACCTTAAACAATCAAAGGAATCTTGAGGAATTAAAGTGTGTAAAGGCCAAATAAAGTGCATAAAGGCCAAAGGTCAAATGCTGTGATCTTCAATCTCTCAGAAAAACCAAACTTTTGTCAAGCACTACAATATGGAATTTTATTCACTAATGCCATTTTACTGTGCAAACTTTACTGTGCAAAAAAGAAGCCTCATGTTAATCATATCCAGAAGCTCTGTTGACTTCTCTGGGCTCAGAGGCATCTAGGATGGACCATCACACAGTGGAAATGTGGATTGTGGCCAGATGAATCAGTATTACAGATCTTTCTTTGGAAAATATTTGCACCATGTTCTCCAGACCAAAGACAAAAAGGACCACCCAGACTGTTATCAGTAATAAGTCCAAATGACAGGATCTGTTATGTTGTGGTATGAAGTTTGTTCAGTGTCCTTGGCAAAGGTCGTTAAACACTTATGTGATGCAGCATTAATGCAGAAAAGCACATTGAGATTTTAGAGCAGCATATGCATTCAATATGAGATCTTTTATAGGGACATCAATGCCTTTATCAACAAGACAATGCAAAACAAACCAAATCAGCAAAAGTTATGACTGAAATATGCAAATTCCTTACAATCTTTCTTTAAGGAACATTGTTTTTAAACATTTCAGTAATTTTCTCACACATTTCCTTTTCCATTTCCATCTCCTGCTCTTCAAAGTCTCAGCCTTTCTTTGATGCTGCCTTTGTACCAAATCATGATCATACTCACCTGTTACATCACCTGTTTGAAATCACATCATTATACAGTTTTTAACCTTATTACTAGCCCTAAATTGTCACCACCCAAGGTTTTTTTTAAATGTGTTGCAGGCAGCAAATTCAAAATGAGTGAATATTTGAAAAAAACAATAACATTTATCAATTTGAACATTACATATCTTGTCTTTGTAGTGTATTCAATTGAATATGGGTTGAAAATGATTAGCAAATCAGCATGTTTTGTTTTTAATTATGTTTTACACAATGTCTCAACTTCATTCCAATTGAGGCTTTACTTCCGAACAAAACCCACTTGCCGGAATACTGGAGAGAGACAGGATCAGGGAACAGCCCACATAAGCAGCTACATTTAGAAGCAAGCCACAGAATTCTGCCACCACCTACTAATATTTATAAGTGACTTTATAGACAAATAAGCCTAATATCGCTTAGCCTTTTATCAAAGAATGCCAAGGACACACAAGAAGGAATAATGCACAAAGCAATAAATCAGAGATACAGAAACTGAAAATGTACACAATGTCACAGGGCATCAAATTTAATGTTTTAGCCAAGAATGCACGAACAATATATGAACAATATCAAGTTATGAAGGTTGAGGTTGTAGTACTAGCAATAATTTCACCCCTGGGTCTATGCAGTTCACAAGATCTTTGAGCAGGTAGGTTTGCATCTGAGTTGTTGTCGCTCCTACATGTGTCCACTTAATAACACTGGCAAGCCAAAATTTTTCAAAGTGATTTGTGACATACAAAAATGTGTCATTCTACAAAACTGCCATGATGAAAACTAATGAGCTCTTCAGTAAAATACATTTTACTGCAAAAGAGTATTGCATAGCTGTATTAGTGATCCTATGTACCTGTTGATGTGTGTGGCTGAAACAGCTGAATACACTAATTACTTGTTCCTATACTTTTGCCTACAACTCCTTGCACAATTGTGGATCAATTAGTCAATTGTTTGTAGAAAAAAATTAATTAGACATGCCACAAAACTATAATTTTTCAAAATTTCAATGTTCTAGCATTAAGGAATAATAAAAAAAGAAAGAGATATAATTGTTGTGGTCAGTCGCAATTGCTTTTTTATATCAAGAAGATAAAAAAATATGGAATCATGAGGAAAACATCATTAGTACTTTGTTGCAGTACCTCTGGCTTTTATAACAGCTTGAATTATCTGAGGCCTGGACTTAACTAACAACAAACAGAATTGTTCTTCAATCTGGCCCCAACTGTCTTTTGTTGCAGGCTGGAGCCTTGGCATTGACCATTTCTTCAATTTCCAGCACTAATTTTGAACTAGATTGAGATTGGATTGAGACTATATGCAGGCTATGCCATTATATGATATATGATATGACTTTATTAGTCCCACAATGAGGAAATTCACGTTCCTTCAACTCCGAGAGAGTTGGAGAGGCCGCTGCCACACAAGGTGCCACCTTTTCAGTTAGAAATAATACAGAACAGTAATACATGGGGTAAGGGCAGGGAAAAAAACCATCCCCAGACTATGCTCATTAATGAGTACAGTTTAGGAACTGAAAAAAAAAAAAAAAAAAAAAAAAAACAACACCTCTGCACAGTTATGCACAAATACACATTACAATGTATAGACCAAGACTCGCAACAGGAAAACAGTAGAGCAGCAAAGGCATAAAAATAGGGGGAAAAAAAGTCTCTGCATACTGCCCTTACTGGGGGATTGTTTTTGCTGATAGGATATGATGTTATAAGGAAAGGTTTTCACATTCTTTGTCCTAATGCAAGATACATTATCATCTCGAAAATGAAGTTATCAACACCATACATCCTTTTAACTGATGGAATAAGAAATGTGTCTAAAATTTCAATGTAGACTTTGTCATTTGCACAGTGCCTTTACCGTTGCCATCACCTTGCCCAGTGCAGATTCATGATTCATCACAGAAGATCACTTCCATCCAGTCACCCACAGTCCATAATTGCTTTTTTTCAGCCCACTGTAACCTTGTTCTTTTCTGTTTAGGTGTTAATGATGGATTTCATTTAGCTTTACGGTATGTAAATCTAATTTCTTTTAGGTGATTAATTAAAATTTGAGTCCACTTTCTGCCCACTTGTTTCTCATTTGTTTGTTGTCAGTTTTTAAGCCGTAATGCTTTAAAGAGCAAAGTGATTACAAAATAATCTGTACACCATTGAATCCTAATAACATCAATATCATATATCTGTTAACAAAGTGAAATTTAAATCCATGAATTTTAAGAAAAAATTAATTTTGTCCATAAATTTTTAAGCGTCTGCTATGAACCGAAAGTTCCAATTGTGCGCTCGGTAACTCTCGAAAATCGTCTGTGATGACTCAGCAAAGGAAGATGTCAGCCATTCATGCCATTGCTATTGTGGTTCATTGTAGTTTAAACAATACGAAATCCCAAACTATTGTGTAGTTGGAGATTGCAAGAACGTTGCCAACAGATCTTTGGGAATATCAACGTATGCTTTTCCAAAGAATGGTGCCATTAGACGTGCATGTATCCGCTTTGTCCAAACCATGGCAGATTTCCATGAGCCAGGTCCGGGTGCAGTTGTTTGTTCCAACCACTTAAAAGAAGATTGCTTTGAAATTCTCTGCGAATCGATCCGAAATTGTCAACAGAAAACTGGTTTCAGGAACATGTATGCGGTCTCACTAATTGAAAAATAATTTATTAAACATAATGAAAGCATTTTGATCCAAATATGCTTATAAGCATTTGCTAAAATTCGTCATACTCGAACATTGACATCGCGGTATGGAGCGCAACATGGCGGCTGCTATATAAATATGTACATGTATTACTGGAGTAGGCCTTGCTTCCCCTTCTTACCCCTCTGCTGCTGCACCATGGGGACACACATGGGGATTTTAAAAAATGTGCTGTTTTTGTCACATACCCCAATAGTGAACGGATACAGGTCAGGTCGTACCCGAGTCAGTTCGTACCCAGGTCAGCTCGTACCTACTTGCGAGTCAAATCGTACCCATAATGAGTCAACTCGTACTCGCTTCCAAGTCCGTTCGTACTTGTACTTTATTGACATCACAAGCAATTTAAGATGTGTTTTTGGGGTTTCGAAAAGACGAAGCATGCAATGGCTGGATCGCAACTGCCACGTGCACATTGTCATTGCCACATGATATCAACTATAGTAGTAGATTATGGGCTAGATCATGCCTGTTTTACATGAAGCTCCGAGTGAAATGATAAACTGTATATTTATTCATTCTACCTGTGTACTGTATATGTAGATTGTAAAGGGTCGAGTGTAAGCACTTATACTGGACTTCCATCTCCTCGCCGTCGTCCGGTGGTGGTTGGACCTCTGGTTCGTCCATATATGGCTGGATTATTCCAGCCATATCGCATTTCCTTCTGCCCTCCCCAAATTCTTCATCTTCTATTCCTGATTCGGACACTAACAAGTACCCCTCATCCTCAGATTCAAAGTCAAAATCACTGAAATCCGACAAGCTCGAGCTGCTCTCCATTTTGACAGTGAGACGGTACACTTTGGACTCCCTTTGCTGACATCATACAAAAATGAGCCTAGTTTGCGTGTCTGAGACAATTTGCTCTAATTGTTTTCGGAAAGCCATCAGAATGGCCTACAAATTATTTTTACAATTATAAGGTACACTAATCTCCATCCGACGGCATGAAATTATTATTTGTTATAAAAAGAACCAGAAACGACGATTATATATTTATCAAAAGACGAGCTTTTTGCTCTTTAAATGCTCTATCTTGACACCGCTTTGATATCTTCCTTGGTCTATCAGTTTGCTTCTCTTTTACAATCTTCCAGTTTTGTTTGTACTTGGTCCAGGATTTAGACACAGCTGACTGGTAACAACCAACACCTTTTGTGATATTCTGTGATGATTTACTTTCTTGAAGAGGTTTTATAATCCACTCCTTAGTTTTAAATAACATCTCTCATATTAGAGTCAAGACTCATGTCAATCCACTTTGTGGAACATCTGTCCAAGGTGTGAGCACTCTTTTAAACTGAAGAATAATTAGCAAATTTAACTGTTACAGGTTTTTGTTTTAGAACTGTAAATTGCAGTTATTCCATATTTTTCCCCTAAGAACTGAGTGATTTCATAATTTTCTCCTCCACCTATTCTAAAAAAAAGTAATTGTGACTGACCACAACAATAATAATTATCTCTTTTTATTATTTCTTAATGCCAGAGGGTTATAAATTGGAAAAATTATAGTGTGGCATGTCTGTAATTTATTTTTTCCAGAAAGTTAAACAATTGAAAGGACATCCTCCAAGAGTGGTGATTCAATAATTTTTGTTTATTAATTTATTTTAATTAATGCTTGGATGCAGTGTCAGTTCTTCTAAGCAGCTTGCTGTCAGTTGGAAAGTTCGTATTGGATTGAACTATTTACTGTTACTATGTGCTGAACAATTAATTGCTGATGTAAGGTGCACCAGAGCAATTGTGACAGGTCTAATTTATTGCATCCTAAGTCTTGAGAGCTCTCTGACTTAGAGTATTCAAGGCGAAGTGCAGCAAGTATTTCTCCTGGTGATAGCTTACCTTCAGTGGTGTCTGTCTCTGCTGAAGAGTAGTGAATGTGCTGATGCTGAAATGTGACCTGAATAATACAATGTAATAAAGTACCACTACTTCTGCCCATTCTAGCTGCTAATCAAAAGCTACTCAAACTTCTCACCAAACTGTTACACGGAAGTCAAACTTTTCAGTACTGGAAAATCTAGTCAATATGGACTTTTAAAGTCTCAGGAAACTGTGATAAATATTAAAAGGCAGACTAATTCTCATCAGGTAGGAAAAAAAGCGAAAATTCAATGTTCTTAAATCGGTTATTACCATTACTGATCCACCAAAAGAAAACCTAAATACACATTACATTTAACAGAAGCAATTTCATATTGGAATTTTAGAGTGAACCATAAATCATGGTTCAAAAGTGAAATCATGGTTAAAGTGAAACATAAATCATGCACAGAATTTGACAGTAATTAATAATATTTACAAATCATAAAAATGGTGAGCACAGGTAGGTGAGTACATGTGCATGATTGCTTTTTTGCAGAAAAAATAGAAACTTTTTCAAGTTGAGCTACCTGTACCCCCACTTTAACAAAGAGTTTAAAGGGCTGATATAGCTTGAAATCTGCACTTACAAAATTATGTTTAATTGTCTGTATGCAACCATTAAGCCACAAAGTTATGGGCATCAGGTCTACATAAATTAATTAGATTATATAAAATTATATTTAATTCAAATTTGAATTAATTTAATTGAATAATTAAGATTAAATTAAACGATAGTTTAGATTAAATTAATGTTTGCTTCCAGTGAGACTTGCTTTAGGTCACTCTTACAGCCCTAAACTGTTTGTATGAGTATTAATTTAGCAAGCTGCAGACGTCAAATAAATGGCACAGACAAAAAAAAAAAAATAACCCCAATTATTCTAAGTATAACTAGCTGTTCTGTGAAGAGTGCCTGTCAATTTTGTCTCGTTAGTTAGAGTTTGTGGATGCTTATTTCATCTGCTCATCATGTTTTTGATAGAACTGGGATCAAGAGATTTTTCCAGCCAGTTAAAATGCAGACACCTCAATGTAAGGTTGTCCTTTCACTAAACCAAATTAAAATCACCCTTTTGATCTCTGTGTAAATAATTTTTCTAACTGATTTACTACACAGTCTCATGACTGCTCTTCACGTGTTTGGCAACCCCATAACCTTATGAACCACTCGGTCAAAGAAAGTGGTCCAAGATGCAAGCCCATCACCAGCAGGACCCAGTAACAAGTCCCAGTGCACCACTACAGGTTAGGTATCACTTGCAGACGTGACCAGGTTTGCAGGAGGTGAGGCTGCTGGGGATCATCCAATAGTGTTTCAGAATCAACTTCTATCCAGCGCTATGATGCACTGGCAATGGATTTGCCCTGTGCTCTCTGAAGATCAGGGGCCTCATAACCTTAGTCAGGAAATAGCGGGGTTAAAATGTTAAAACTTAACTAGAGAGGTGCATTTTAATTTTTAATTTTGCAATGTTAAGTCAATGGGAAATATTTCTCGCTTTTTCGCGCATAGCGCACGAATGCGACATTAGATTTCTTAGCTGTGGACAAAAAACCGTCTCCCTTGAATTCTGCATGTCTTGGTGTTTGTCCCGTGTCGATATCTCGAAAACTGCGGGGCCAGCATTGACAGATTGTGCTCAATGCTTTTCCTATAGGCGGATATTGTGGGTGTGGTCAAAAGTGACCAGAGTGCCCGATCACACCATGACTTCAAGTGCTGGGCCAGGGTGCTCTTTGGTCCATGCCTGCTGATTTTCGTTTTCCTACCTCAAAAACTGACAGAGTTATGCCCATCTGAAGTTGGCCGTAATGTTAAGTCAATGGGGAATTTTTTTTGCATTTTCACGCGTAGCATGCAAATGCGACGTGCAATTTCTTATCTGTATACAAGCAACTGTCTCCCAAGAATTCTGAATGTTTCTGTGTTTGTCCCATGTTGATATCTCGAAAATCGCGGGGCAAATTAATCGTCAAATAACATTGTGCCAAATAACATTGTGCTTAAAGGGTTTCCTATCGCCGGAAATTGTGGGAGTGATAAAATGTGACCAGAGTGCCCGATCATGCCGCGACTTCAAGTGCCGGGTCAGGGTCCTCTTCGGTCCATGCATGGCGATTTTCGTTTTCCTACCTCAAAAACTGACAGAGTTACAGCCGTCCAAAATTGGCCGTAATGTTAAGTCAATGGGAAAATTCTTTCAGGTTTTCACGCATAGCACGTGAATGCGACATGCAATTTCTTATGTGTATACAAGCAACAATCTACCGAGAATTCCGCACGTTTCGGTGTTGTCTCGTGTCGATATGTCGAAAACTGCGGGTGAAATTAAGCGACCAAAAACGGCTGAAGAAGAAGAAGAAGAAGAAGAAGAAGAAGATAGATGACCTTCGGATTTCAAAAGTGTGATTACCTATATAGGCAATCACACTAATAAACAAATAATAAATGATAGTGTTTCAAATGCACAACTGGAGGTTATTGTATTTCACTGAAATTTTCTGTATTGCCATTTGATAGCATAAGTTTACCAGCCACTCATCTAAAGTGATGCTTATGTTGATGATATGAAACGATAATAGCAGAAACTTTAATAGCAGAAACTATCATTTGCTACTAATTACCAATTTTCCAGGCTCCTACTGCAACAGTCTGTACACTCTCCCACTCTCTGAGGTGTTAATGTTGCTAGTCACAGGCATTAATGATTAATATTTTTGTGGCGTTTGTGCCGGTTAATAATGGCCAGCTAGTATAGCATAGATTTACGACCTTGCATAGAGCCAAGCAGCTATTGGGGTCATGCTTTCATAGTCTGAAACTGTTGCAGTGTGATGAGAAGAGGACTGTTGTCTGATTGCTTTTCCAACTCATAAAGGGATAACACTGCACACATTTCCATACACATGAGAGAAATCAGACTGGAGTAGGTGGAATGCGTTAATGAGCGTTTCTCAATTATGAGGCAGGTCAGTCAAAGGCTCAGTGTAATGAAACTGATTGCTACACCACGGGAAAGCAGCAAATGAGAAAACTAATAGTCTTCATAAACAATACTTTCCAATTTAAGCAGTAAACTGCCTGCGAAAAACGTCACTGGTTGTGCAACAAAACAGCTGGAGTATTCAAAAATGTATATATGTAAAAATATGCTAGTGGCACAAGAAGTGTGACATGGAATTTGAATTTTTTTGTTTTTATTTTCTTTGAATATTTTGAGTATTTCAAAGTAATTCATCTACCTAAATAATGCTTGA
>JAVSBU010338730.1:0-10752 GCA_033118015.1 Loricariichthys derbyi | reverse complement strand
TTTTAAAACTTCTAATACTCTATAGAAGCCCTATATTTAGTGTGTTTCATGCACACAGCCATTGGCCACTTCTGGGTTTATGCTAGCGATGTTACTGACTTATTAACAGTAAAAAAAAAAAAAAAAAAAACCTGTTCTGGTGTATGTAGCTGGTATCGGGTCAGGGTGTTTATCAGAAGGCTCTGTTTCTCTGACAAAGTGTTTGAAGCATATACACATGTCCTTTTTTACTCTTGTGTGTGAAGTCTGGTCGTCCACACGCTCAAGCATCGATCAAGATTGAGATGAGGTTTTACAAATGGAATAAATGTTAATCCCTTCATATAGTCCTTGTGGGCGTATCTCGAATCGCTCCAGCACAATCCATATGCTTTGTTATCCGGCATATCCGGCAACAATGCTTTGTTGTGAGCATTTCTAAGTACCTTACTTTCGCACATGTGCATTTGAGCATGCTATTTTTAGAAAAATACGTCATTCGGACTCAACCCTATTGATAAAGCACTGATTTCTCAAGTATTTTAGAAAGAAAATTCAATTTTGAAATAGGCCAGAAGTTAGTAAGAAGATTGCAGTTCAAGTTGTGTTTTTTAAGAAGGGGCTGGACAACAGCATGCTTACAACTATTAGGGACACTACCCGTGGATAAACTGACATTTATGATGGATACAATCCAGGGCACTAACACATCAATTGATTCTTTTAGTAGATGAGAGGGAATTATATCACAAGGAGATGCTGAAGGTTTCATTTGAGATACTATGTTTTATTTAAAAAAAGAGTGAAATGCATTCAAACTGATTGAAGACAGCAGAACCTGATATGATATGTTTTCCATTTATATTCAACATGCCTACACATACGTCTCAGAGTCTGGGTGGAGTTATTTATCCAAGGCTGAGATTTAAATCTGCTTTGATTGGTTTTTAGTGGGGCAATAAAGTAAAGAATAGTGGTGCAAGAGGAATAGAAAAGAGTTAGTAGATCACCCACCTTAATATGGGGAGATTCTGCCTCCACAATAAGTTTTTCAGGCCTTTCCAAATAAGCTTGTGCAAAATAACTTGCAGTAAGAGAATTTATAGCCCAAAAGGAAGCTGGGTAGCTCAGAAATAGAGTGCTGGTCCGGAAACACTGTGTTAAATATGATCTATGGTCTATGATCAGAAAACAGTGCATGCTCTTAATGAATGCTATTTACAGACAGCCTGAATTAGAGAATTAGGTCTAATCTAAGGCCTTGCACATGAGTAAGACCATTTAAACACTGAGTCAGATTAAAAGAATCAAGAATTTTATTAAAACCATTAACCATAGGCTGGGTAGGACAACATACATGAATATTAAAATCTCCCAGAATCAGTAACGTTGCAGTGGTGGGCAAAATTTGCGACAGGTTTCTGAAAATTAATTTTAAAAAGTTATATTAGGTTTAGAAGGTGTATAAATCAAGGCACACAATGAAGGCTTAGATGACTCAACCTTAATCAACTGAACCTTAAAGCTAGTAAATGACTGGACTGAAAGCACCTGACATTTAAAAGTATTTTTAAAAACCACAGCAACACCACTACCTTGACCAGTAGTTCTAGGAGTACTAAAAAAGCAATACTGAGCAGAGCAGAGTTCAATGAGTTAGCTAGACTCACCCACACCAAGCCAGGTCTCTGTAAGAAACAGGAAGCTCAAATCATTAGAAATTAGAAAATAATTGAATACAAAAGTCTTATTTGAGAGAGACCTTGCATTAACCAAGGCCATCTTCGGTGACACAGGTGCACAAACTGGCAGGGGTGTTAAGTCCAGCTCTGTAAGATTTTGAACATCTACACTCCTTATATGATGCAGATGAAGCCTCGTCTGGGCGATACACACTGGTGATTCTGACTTTGAGTGATCTGGAAACACTTGAAGAAATGCGTTTCTCTGCTCCCCAGATCTCTGGTATAAACAAAGTTTCCATTCTACTCTCACGTAGCCAGACATCACGTCTGCTCATGAGTGATCAATGAAAAGAGTCCACACCACTGTTCTTACTCGTACGCGTAGTCCCGCATGCTTTCCACGCCACCTTTTTTGCTGGTCAATCCGAGCATGTTCAGGTGCACAGCACCAAAGCGTGGACATACAGTCAGGAACTGGGGAAGAGAAACGGGGGTGTACAGCGTTCCTCTGAACCCCAGCATCTTTATTGCAAAAGTCCATAAAGTCATCTTTGATTGTGATAAGAGATTGTTGATCATAAACAATCACTGTAGAAGCAGAGGTTAGAAACAAAGTCATCTAGAGAGTGATCAAAAAACAACATACAGGAAGTGACAGCTAGCCAACAAACACATCGGCGCCATCTTTATACTCTCTTGCTGATGTACTGTAGTCCAGTGTGTAGTAGTAGATCATTCGCAGCACTGCAGTGACTGGATCAGTGCTGGGGATTTAGAACACTGTTCATTCACTGTCCAATTTATTAAAGACATTATTGTTCCACCTTGTAGATATTGGCATGATGCAGGAGAGAAGGACCTAAGCACAGGGGAGCGAATTGAAGGGGTTGCTGAAACTCTGTTAGGGATGGAGAGTGGTGACTGTGGGATATGCCCTCTTGCCCTACTCTATCTATGGCCCTAGCAGTTACCTCGGACCTCCTGGTTCCTACTCTGCCTCCACACTTTCCCTGGATAAAAAGGCAACTACCCTTAACATCACCACCCAGGCAGACATGAGAGAGAGGTGGGAACCTGAGCATGGGGTGAGGTAGAACACAAACTGGGAAAAATGTTAAAGGGGTCAAGCCGAAATTAAGTGGATTGTAAGACATCACGCCAAGTGTGGGTTCAGTTATTATCTGGCAACCCGGCGTGGTGTCTGAGCACAGCTTGTGCGCACGGCTGAGTCTTCCCACACCTGGCGCCCGCATGCGCGATCGTGCTGCGGGCTGCTTATCCAATCTGTGTTGGATTGGATTCAGCTGTGCGCACCGTTTAAAAGGTGAGGCGTGCCAGCAATCCGACGTGGGTCATTACTATGTCTACCCGGCTATGTTGGCAACGCCGTTTTACGACCCAGCGATCGGTTCGTTCTGCCGCGGCTCGCTTAGCCGTTTTGGGGCTTAGCTGGTAAGGTTCCTTTGGAGACGTGGGCTTTTTGCAGTCTTGTTTGGACACGCCCCACGGCTGGAGCCTATAGACCGTGAACACAAAAATCCAGAGGTGAAAGTAAAGCACTGAATATAGAAAACAATCTGCAATAACGCATGAGACAATCAAGAACATGACGAGAAAATTAAATAAACACTGTGACACATTTTTTTCTCATCGGCCCTAACTGCTTCTTGTGTGCCTGCAAGCCCTTGGTGCACTGCATGCTGCAGCCCTGAGATCAGGGTGATCGGTATGCTGGCTCTGCCCTCTAGCGGCTGAACGAGAGCTGGAAGCAGCCCTGGTGACAGTAACCCCGCAGAGGTAGCCCTTAATATCCCCATGCCAGCAGCACTATTGGAACTCTCTGATGAGTTCTGGGTCCAAAATGTTCCGGGCCAGCACCCACGAGCATTCCTCCAGACCATATCCCTCCCAATTTACCAAGTACTGGAGACTCCCTTGAACCCTTTAGATCCTTCAAGCCAGTGCTGTCATTCCTCAAGGGCCAGGTAAGGGCTGCCACTGAACTAAAGTTCCGGATAAAGCACCAGAAAAGTGGGTGAAGCCCAAAAAGTGCTGGAACTGCTGGAGGGATGTGGGCTGTGGCCAGCTGGAGGTGGCCTCGATCTTGACTGAGTCCATATAGAGGCTGAGGCTGTGTGGAACTTGGACTTCTCCAGCCTGATGTACAGGTGATGCTCCAGGGCTGAGTCTACAAAGTTCCCTGCTGCCCCTGAGTTGATGCTGGCCTCAGGCTTTATAAGGGATTGGCCACCCCAGCTGGGCAGCGATGAGTAGACCTGAGAGGGTAGTAGGTGGAATAGGCCCTAGCCCAAGCGAAAATGGAACTAAATGTCCAAATGGTAATAGGTGAACTCTGATAAGTCAAAGCTCAAGTAAAAATGAAACTGAAACCCGAAAGAGCCAAAACAGAGGCCACAAGCAGAACGGAAACTGAAAATGTTAGCAAAACCCAAAAACGAATTACCAAAAACAGACGCAAAAATACCGAGGTAAACGCGAGAAACGTGCTAAATATAGAAAATGATCAGCAATGACTCATGAGGCAATCAAGGATGCAATGAGAAATGGTGCCAAACACCAGGACTAAATCGACACCATGACTCCTGTTTCTCATCGGCCCTGATTGCTTCTCGTGCATGCCCTTGGTGCGCTGGATGCTGCAGTCCTGAGATCAGGGCAATTGGTGTGCTGGCTTTGCCCTCTAGCGGCTGAACGAGAGCCGGAAGCATGCTTGGTGACAGATATAATGTCAGAGGCAGTAGCAAATCTGTTGTTGCACAGTTTATGTTTAGTCTTTCCCTAATCCTTCATCATGAGATGCTGCTTACAGGATGCTGGTGGGTGGACATTTTTGGCTGGTGAACTATTTTCAATCCAGCAGTGACACTGAGGTGCTGTTATTGCAAGTATTATACCCACAATAGCTGGTTTACTTTTGTTATTGAAATTGCACATACAGTGTTTTGGCAGTAAACACACATATGCAAATTCTAATTTGTTATATACATGTTTTAGGAGAACTCATATACAAGCAGGACTGAGATGGGACATTCATCAAAACATTCTATGAATTTAGGGGTTGGTGTGTCTGGTGATAAGATTCATAGCAAGGAGGGCCAGTGCATTCCTTTTTACCCAAGAGAAAAACTTTCAGGAAATTAGTGTTAAACACATATACCTTTATCCGATAGTCTCTCAGAGACAAGCTTCAGTGGTCTATTATTCTACGTTCACACATACATGACTGTGGCTGAGTTAACCGAGATAAGCCTTTTCCGGCTTTACCTGCAAAAATCCCGTTTAAATGAGGTGGAATCCAGGCAAAGCAGGTCAGCCCTTTTAAATGCACGGTTATACGGTTTTTCCTGCAATTAACCGGTCCAGAAGGGAAATGGATAAAGCGGTATTAGGGTATATAAAGGTGTAACAATACGGATGTGGAGGTAAGCCATACGTATATAAGGGTAGCATTTAGGAACGTCAGGAAAATATGTAAATTTAGCTCCACCCCTAGGCAGAGGACGGCAGAGATCAAATTCAAGTTCAACAAGTTCAAGTTCAGCTGGTTTTTATTGTCATTTCAACCATATACAGTTGCGTACAGTACACAGTGAAACAAAACAACATTCCTCTTTGGGCTATCTTTGGGCTGTTTGTATGTGTCACGAGAAAGGTGTCTTCCTTGTGGCATATGGTCTCCGCGCCATTGGAGGAGGGGTTATTGCCCACTGGCGGCGTGGCACCGCAGCGCATAACTAATTGATATCAGCTGTTTTGTGGATTATAAAGAGCCTGCAGAGGATCGAGAGTTCGAGCGGCATTGTTTGGCGTTTCACCCATCACGTTGGGACTCGAGCTCTGGATCCTTTGGCAGGAAGATCTATTAGATAGAGTAGGGAAATACTAGGTGCCCCAGTGATCAGGAGGCACCGGCTCCGGTTGGACAGCTGGCGGGAGCATCGGTCGGATCCCCGAGCATGTCCACATGGGACGTGGCCAGTGGCGTCGTCTAGTTGGGTGCCCGGAAAGGCGCCCCTAAAACGACACAAGGGTTGTTCCTAGTGGCACCAGTTCACCATCGAGAGGTGTTCCTCCTGCCTGGGGCCTTCGGGGCTCCCCCGATGAGACCCGTTGGCTGGACATGCGTTTGGTGTGCCAGTGTGCCAACCTTACACTGGTCCCTGGGGGTCAGCCGGTTTGGCTGTAGGTTTGAGTCTGGTTTGGTTTTGGTTGTTAATAAGTTTTATATAATAAGCACTTTTATTGGTTTCACTGTCCTGCGTGTGGGTCCTTTTATATTTAAATCCCCCAAACGTGAAAGTATGTCAATCATAAAGATGTCACAGCAATGGGAATAGACCAATTAAAACGCTCAACATGTCCGTGAAGTAATGCCACATCTTACTTTACATGGTCATAAAATGACACCTACTGGTCATAACAGGTAATGTACAAAATTACTCTTTCATCACAACAACTGGAAAGGATATGCCTTACTTTCATTTTTGGTAAAATTTAAGCATCCAGGTTTTTAGCTTTGGAAATCTGGTCACCATAACCTACAGGTTGACTTTCGGTTATCCAGTAAGCATTTAATAAAGGCCTGTTGCCTTTTATAAGGACAGGCAGGCTCCCGTCTTTCCAGGTCATCTATACGGATATTACGTAATGTTATGGCTCTGACAAAAACTCCTGGAATTATTCAACATGTTGAATCTTTTTGTGCGACCGGGATTTTTCCCTGGTCTAAGCCACGCCCACCACCGATTAATTCGTAAGCATCCAGGTTTTGCAGGAACACTCCAGGATACAATTCGGAAGTTTCGGTAAGCAAATTCTCAGTTAACTCGGCCGCAACCGTGTATGTGTGAGCATAGCATTAGGAATGTGACTGGGGCATCAAAGTAAATTTTGCACACTGCATTGTTTACTTGGAGGAGTTTGAGTTTAATGACTGAACAGTGTGTTACTGTAGTGAGATATTTGATATTCTGATTTGCTATTGAATACGACCAAGGTTAATTAATAGTATAGATCCTTTGAAAACCATTTCATTTTTCATTGTAATGAAATCATCAAGAATTTAGGGTTCCCATTTATATTAAAACACCTGTGAATTAATTCTAATAGTTGTACTGAACCTCCATATATAATTTTCATAGGTTCCATCCCTTTACCAAGTCAAAATATTTCCCTGCTCTGCCCTCCTAAAACAAATGGGCTACAACTGTATACTTTTTTTTTAGGTTTAATTTTTTGGTGTCCATAGTAATACTGTCACGCTCCCTGAACCCATGGACTACAAGTCCCAAGATACACCGGAGCCAGGCCTGGCGCACCCTCTATCGCCCGAATTCTAGGTTTGAGCCACCTGGGGCTGATTAGCGGCGAGGCTTAAATAGACTCAGGGCGCGTCAGCCCGGCGCGGGGTATTGCCAACTTGATTGTGCTACTGAGCGTTCTACAGTTTACGGTTTGTTATCGCTCACCATGGCGGGTTGCTGAGAGAACATCACGTTCAATTGCATCAGGTGGCCGCTTCAATCTCCACCATGCGCTCCCAGCAACAGGACCAAGGCACACAACTATCAGAGATCCAGGCGATGCTCAGAGCTATCACGGAGCGCTTCAAAACGGTGAGTGTTTCCGGTGAGTAAACCCGACAAATTTGATGGGTCTCCCACGAACTGTAGCGGGTTTCTCCTACAAAGCTCTATTTACTTCTCGAACGCGCCAACCACCACCGATGCACCGAAAATTTCATTTGTGGTTTCCCAGCTAACCAAGCGGGCTTTTGACTGGGCCATGGCAGCATGGCCAGTAATAGAGAAGCAGACTTATGAGGAGTTTATCAAGGCTTTTAAGTTAGTCTTCGACCACCCTCATGAGGGGCGCTCGCACAGGGAACGGTTAGTAGAGTTGCGTCAGGTGCATCAATCAGCGGCGGAATACTCTTTGCTTTTTCGCACCATCGCCGCTGGGAGTGGCTGGAACGAGCCGGCTCTCGTTGTTATGTTTCGCAACGGGCTCCGACCTGAGCCCCGTGCAGAGTTGGCTTGCAAGGGCGCCGGTCTGCCTTTGGAGGCACTGATATCATTGTCAATAGAGCTTGACAAGTTGAGGTTTGGAGAGGAACGGGCAGTCCAGAGACCCTCTCCAGACCAACACCCTGGTACGTCCCCCGCGAACCCCTCGGAGGCTCCTCGGGTAAGGACCTGGAGGAGTATATGGAAACGGATCATGCCCGATCCCCTGCAAGAGAGAGACATCACCGCCTGCTATGGAACCTGTGCTTCGAATGCGGGGCATCAGGCCATTATGCCCACAGGTGCCCAAACCGCTATTCCCGGGATCCCCATTGGGGGTTGTCTCTCAGCTCGTCCCGCGGTGGGTCCTTCCATGCATCGCACAGACACCCAGGGCGTCCACATGAGCCAGCTGCAAAACCAACGGGAAAGCGTGTGGAGACCACTCCACATGCTAATGCGGTAAGTGGGTATATACTGGGGGGAAAATGTTCACAATTCATGTTACTTTGTTCTGCCAAAAGGATCCGTTTATGTTTCCAGCTCTAATAGATTCCAACTCCGAGGGGAACCTGATACACCGAAAGGGACTAGCCACTTGTGCCCTAAGGAAGCCACGAAGATTGATCGCAGAAGATGGGGCTGCGATAGGGGATGGACAGTTGACCCACATCACCCTGCCCATCCGGATGAACGTGAGTGCTATGCACACAGAGAAGGTGAGGCTATACGTGGTCAACGGCATGCACCATTTTCTGATTCTGGGTTTGCCCTGGCTCAAGAGACACAATCCTAATATTTCATGGGCAGAGGGATCCATCCATTCTTGCTCCCCCTTCTGTCAACAGAAATGTCTAGTCAAACCTAAGGTACGGTTAAACAAAGCAGTTGTCGTTAACCCTGAGAGCGATGGACAGATAGCCATTCCCCATGAATATAGGAGTTTTGTCAACGTGTTTAGTAAGCAGAAAGCTGAAAAACTACCCTCGCATAGATCGATAGACTGTGCCATTGAACTAATTGCCAAATTCCCCCTAGGGGACACGTTTACCCCCTGACCCAGGAAGAGGAGAGGGTCATGGAGGAGTACATTCAGGAGATGCTGGCTTCTGGGTTTATCCGGAGGTCGGTATCTCCCGCGTCAGCATCCTTCTTTTTCGTTAAGAAGAAGGATGGGGGCTTGAGGCCGTGCATGGACTATCGCAAACTTAATGAGATAACCAAAACATATCCCTGCCCCTTGCCACTAGTTCCGCCACGCTAGAGCAGTTAAGGGAGGCTAAATTATTTACCAAGCTGGACTTAAGAAATGCTTACAACCTGATTAGAATCAAGGAGGGAGATGAGTGGAAGACGGCATTTTCGACCTCTAAGGGGCATTATGAATATTGCGTCATGCCATTTGGGCTTAAGAATGCCCCCTCCGTCTTCCAATCATTCGTGAATAACCTATTCCGGGACCTCCTGGGCAAATGTGTTATCGCATACATTGACGATATTTTGATCTATTCGCCAAATTGGGAGATGCACATTAGACACGTACGCACGGTGTTATCACGGCTAAGGCAGCACCAGCTATTTTTCAAACTGGAAAAATGCGAGTTTCACCGCGAGACCACTTCCTTTTTGGGGTACATAATTAGTACACAGGGCGTATCGATGGATGATAAAAAGATCGAGGCAATCGTAAAGTGGCCCGTTCCCAAGTCCATCAAGAAACTACAGAGGTTCTTGGGTTTTGCAAACTTTTACCGTAGATTTATTCGAAATTACAGTACGGTAGTGGCGCCCCCCAACCAATGCCCTAAAGGAAAAAGCTAAGCGTTTAATATGGTCCGACCAGGCTGAGGGAGCCTTTAAGGAGCTAAAGAGGCGATTCACGTCGGCACCGATCTTGCAACACCCCAACCCTGAGGTGCCATTCGTGGTTGAGGTCGATGCGTCCAGTACTGGTGTAGAAGCCGTATTGTCTTAAAATAAGGGATCCCCGAGCAAATTGCACCCGGTGGCGTTCTTCTCTCGGAAGATGAATTCCGCGCAACAGAATTATGCCATCGGGGACAAGGAACTATTGGTGGTCAAACTGGCCTTTGAGGAATGGTGGCATTGACTAGAGGGCATTAAACACCTGTTCATGGTAATCACCGACCATAGTAACCTGAAATACCTGAAAGATCTGAAGCACTTAAACACCCGACAAGTTAGGTGGTCGTTGCTCTTTGCGAGATTCAATTTCTCCATCACCTATAGACCGGGCGATCGCAACACCAAGGCCGATGCGCTGTCACGCGTTTTGAGGAGGACAGGGAACCAGACCGTGAAGCTGAGAATGTGTTGGGTCCGGAGCTGTTTGCGGCACCATACGGTGGGAGGTGGTGGACGAGATCGAGAGATCCAATGCTAAGCAACCACCTCCCAGACAATGCCCCTTGGGTAAGAGCGGCCTGCAGTATCTGGTCGACTGGGAGGGGTACGGCCCAGAGGAGCAGAGCTGGGTCCCCGCGGCGGACATTCTAGACCCACTACTCATCAGTGACTTTCACCGGTGCAACCCGCGGATGCCAGCACCCAGACCCAGGGGTAGGCCCAGGAAGCAGACGACTCAGAGGGACTCCGCCTCAGCACATCCTTCGCATCCGGCTCGCACCTTCTTCAGGTCCAGACCAGGACCCAGGAGTGAGCCGGATATCTCGCCAGTAGAGGAGGGTTCCAATAATCAGTCAGGAGAGGAGAACCTCTCCCAGCACCGGTCTGGTGAGGAGATCGGTCCTGAATCTTCGGGGGGTACTGTCACGCTCCCCGAACCCATGGACTACAAGTCCCAAGATGCACCTGAGCTGGAGCCGGGCCTGGTGCGCCCTCTATCGCCTGAATTCTAGATTTGAGCCACCTGGGGCTCATTAGCGGTGAGGCTTAAATAGACTCAGGACGCGTCAGCCAAGCGCAAGGTATTGCCAACTTGATTGTGCTACTGAGCATTCTACAGTTTACGGTTTGTCTTTATGGTTTCGGATTGCTGCTTGGATTTACGGTTTAGTGAGATAACGGATTACCCCTTTGGC
>JAVSBU010338721.1:0-10753 GCA_033118015.1 Loricariichthys derbyi | reverse complement strand
GCAGAACACTGCCGTTCTCACCCGCATTTTAACATGCGATTGTAAGGGATAGAACTGTGTATTAATCCCCGTTGCCTGACGTGTGCTGGATGCTACGGTGTCAAAACATCGCTTTATTCGGCAGATTTAGCGGCGTTTTATGGTGGTCAAAACACCGGCCAATTTGCTCCACCCCTTTCCACCGCAAAATCAACCGGCACTACCGCGAACTTCGGTCTACGTACTACCCACCAAACGAACTGTCTATGTGTAAACGGGGCTTTAGTTTGCCATCACCATGTACCGTAACCCTCGCTGATTCTGGGGGTTTATCCAGTAAGGTCTTTTGATTTCTTTTTTTTATTTTAATGCTCTTTTTCATGTTGCATTTACAGTCCTTTAGTTATCACTTGTTATAAGTTAATAAAATCTACAATTTTTTCGTAAAGCTGTCTGCAGTTGGGTCTTCATTTCCATCTCGCCCCCCAACTTGTAACAATTATGGCCTGACATATATAAATCCCTTCCAATCTATCTTTGAGGAACATTGTTTTAAAACATTTCAATCTTTTTCTCCCACATTTGGTGACAATCCTCTGCCCACCTCTGCTCCTCAAAGACAATCAACTTGTTTTTACCTCATTGCTGGCCCTCAATATCCCCCAACTTGTTTCTGGAATGTGTTACAGGGCTGAAATGCAGGAATGGATGTTTATAAAAAATGAAACGAAAAAATATGAAATAACTAGGGTTCATTCTGTCTGCAATCAAATAAAAGTCAAGGAAATTTATAGAACGCTTTGTGGTAACTGGGTGAATTTGAATAAGTTACTGGTCTTTGGATCCACCCACTTATTTTCAGGTGGTTTACAGTCGTGGAATCCCATGATGCCGCAGCAAATAAAATCACGCTAACACACACAGTCAATAAAGCCGCGGCTAATGAAGTTAGAGCTGCACCAGTATCAGGCTGCTGCTGCCTCCGAGTCTCACTTTAAATTCAGTTCAGCTCTCACTCTGCCCCACAAACATGACAACACACACACACACACACACACACACACACACACACACACACACACACAAAAGCTCACATGCTCAAATGCAGCTAGACAGCAGCGCCATGAAACTAATTTCCTGAGCCGCTGGTGAGCATCACATTGCACAACGCGACAACACGGCTCCGAAACTCAACCTATTGATTCCACAGCAGCTCATTACTCACACACTCTCATCACACATTGCGGAACGTGTGTGTGTGTGTGTGTGTGTGTGTGTGTGTGTGTGTGCGTGCGTGTGTGTGTGTGTGTGAGGTATACGTATGTACACTCATATATGAATCTGCTATATGACCACATTTAAGATGTATGTGTAATATAGGTATATTTTACGTGTGTGTGTGTGTGTGTGTGTGTGTGTGTGGGTAATAACAGGCTGTGCTGCTGCACGGACTTTAATAAAGGTCATTTACACCTTCCAATCTCACACACACACACACACACACACACACACACACACACACACACACACACACACACAGACAGTTGTATGACTGTGTTCATTGTAACAGGAGAAAATAATGAAAAAAAAAGAAAAGAAAAAGAGACAAATGCAGAGAGGAAAAAAAGGCAGTGTGAAACAGAAAGGACACAAAAAGTAAAAGAGAAAACCTAAGGAAGTGAGAAACTCAAAACGAGAAGCAGTTAAATAAGAGAAATAACAGGTATTTAAAATAAAATAAAATAAAATCAGTGATGCAGGGGAAATAAATCAATTTTTAAAGAAAAGACAAAAAAGAGAGAAAAATAAAAATACACGATTGAATATAGGAATAAATTAAACAGAGAAAGAAGGAAAAAATAGTGAAATGTAGAAAATATAAAAGAGAAGAGAGGAAAGAAAAATAGGAAATTAAAATGGATATTATGACAAAACGAAAAGAAACTTAAATGAAAAAGGGCAATATATAAAAATATAATGGAAAACAGTGATAAAAACAGGAAAAAGATTGTGCTATGAGAAAAGAGAAAAATAAACTAAAGGAAAAAAGTAAATGGAAAAGAGGGTGAGAAAAACAATAGAGCAAAACAAAAAATGTTTAAGAAAAGTTTAATTAAAAAATCAAATAAGAATAAGCAAATAAGGAGAAAACAAACAAACAAAGAGCAAAACACGGATCAGCAAATTTAGAATGGGAAATGCAAGAATGGAAGAGATGCAGTGTAGAAAAAAAAGAAATGTTTAAAAAGAAGTGTTTAAAAATAAGAGCATAATAAAGAAGAGAAAGGAATAAGACAAAAAAAAACAAAAATAAAGTGAACAGAAACACAAATAAAGACTGGCAAACAGTGGAGGAGATTAAAGAAGTTTAAAGAAAGAAAAATGTTTAATTATATATATTTAATATAAAATTGAGGGAAAATAAATGTAAAAAATGTTTAACTTTATAAAACCAGATTTGATTATTAAAGAACGACCTTATACGGTAACAGATGAGTGCAAACACAAATAAGAGACCAATTAATTAATTATAAATGAATAAATAAATAAAGTGAGTTTGGTTCTGATATATATAACAGCTTGAGTTCTGACTGAATCTCTCTCTCGTCCCATCACTTTCTTTCGTGTTGTTAGCGTCCTGCGGCGTTAGCGCCGTAGCCGTGCACCTGCTACTCAGCACTCTGACCCCGAGCCACGCAGGGGGTTATGGGTAACCGGCACTGTCGACACGTCCGTCAAGCATTTGAGGAGACCCCCCGCCGAGAGGACTGAGCCTCGCTCTCACTGAACTTTCCCTTCATCCTGCGCTAATGAAGCTACGCTCAATTACTCACACAAACATCTCTGAGTTAGCAGAACAAGAACCTGAAGTACGCTAATCACAGCCATTAGCGTTGCGTATGATGTGGCTCCTGCTCATAGCGCCTCCGCCATATTCTAACACAATTAACGAGTGCTGGAGGTCGTACGTCACACACGCCGGCACATGCGCTATATATAAGATGCTAACGAGTAGCAAAGAAGCGCCTTGAATAAAGGTTTCATATACGATACGTAGCACAAATGCTAAAAACAAAAATCTGTTAATATATATAGCATAGGAACACTAGGATCATATAGCGCTAACTATGACAACAACTAAATGCTGAAAGAGTTAGCATGTAGCAGAAGATGTGTTCAAACATTTATTATCATGAACAGGGATCGCTAATTAGGCTGTAGCAGACGAGACTCTCTTAATGACATTATATTAGCATATAGCCTTGGAATAAAGCTATACTATTAAGTTAACCAGAGTTAGACACATGCAACATTAGTGCAGGATTAGCATGTACCAAACATTATGATTAAACATAGCAGGAAAGGTAGCATTAGCTTATATATAACACACACTAAGTGAGTTAGCATGTGGAAGGTGTGTCAGCCGTTAGCGTAATGAACCCTCAGAGCTATGTCTCTCACTGCTAACGCTAGCATGCTTTAAACGGAGCAAGCTTGTGCAGACATGAATACATATACTATTAGCATGTAGCATTTAGCTCACCTGCATAAAGGCAATACTGTTTAGCTTTTACACTGTTTATATTTTAGCTTTAGCTCAATTATTATAAATGTTAGGTATTCTGTATAATGTAGCGCTCAGTGCTTAGCTTTTTGTAGGCCAACTCTTTGAGAAAAAACGATGAGAGATTTCACAAAGTATGTGTAAATCAGCCCTTTAGCCCATTTAGCGCTACTTGATAAGATTATCACAGAAGATGGATAACTATTAGCTTAAACACATAAGGAAACATTGTGAGGGAAACAAATAGGATTAGCATTTAGCTTCTGTGGATACAGAGACACTGAGAGGAAACAAATTACAGCTGTTTAGCATTCATGTGAGTTAAGTTAGCTTAGCACAATTATTAGATGTTTAAAGACAATCGGTGAGAGACTTTAGATAAGAAGGGTAACGTAGCATTTAGCACAACTAGATGAGAGCATATTTCTCTTTCTGTGAGAGAAAGTAAATCAGAATTAGTGTTTAGCATTTTTCTTTTATCCTCGAGCATTTTCCTTTTAGCTCAGCATGTTAGCTCAACATGCTTTAGCTTCCTGTTAGAATCAATCTTGGAGAGACTTTAGATCTTCATGGTAATGTAGCATTTAGCATTTAGCTCAGCAGTTAAGCTGTAATAGACTTCTCATAGTGTCTGTAATTTAGTCCTTAGCATTTAGCACTACTGGATAGGAATCTGGGAGAAAATGGATCACTGTTAGCTTAAAAAGTATAATGTAGCATGTAGTGCTTGTGGGTAACGAGAAAAAAACAGATTAGCGCTGTTTAGCATTAATGTTTTAGCTTACTTAAGATAAGGAGGCACTGAGGAAAATTAGCTTAGCACAGCTATTAGGTGTTTTAAAGTCACTTTAAAATGTGAGACTGTAGATAATAAGGGTAACGTAGCACTTAGCATTGAGCTCAGATTGGACTGATTAATGCTGTGTGAGAAATAAAAATCACCACAGCTGTTTAGCCTTAGCGTTTTAATCTCTTTAGCTCGGTTAAATAAGGTGAGGTTATGCTCTCTTTTAGCCTGTAGCATTTGGAGCAGATGCTAAATGAAGCGCATCTTTATAACGTACGTGTCGTTACAGTGATGGATAAACTTATCATAGTACGTACCGAGTACGTAACCCTCTGAAGCAATATGGGGTGTGTGCAAAAGTATTAGCACACCCCTGTGAATTTAAATGGAATCTTTGAATCCTAATCACATCAATATCATATATCTGTCGACAAAGTGAAATTTAAATCCATGGATTTTAAGAAAAATGAATTTTGACCAGCGTCTGCTATGAACCTGAAGTTCAGACTGCACGTTTGGCAACTTTCGGAAAATCGTCAGTGATGACGTTGGCTAAGTGAGTCAGCGGGCATTGCCATAGCTAGTGTGGTTCATTGTAGTGTAAACAAAACGAAACGCTGAACTATTGTATAGTTGGAGATTGCACGAATGTTGCCAACAGATTTTTGGGAATATCAACGTATGCTTTTCCAAATAATGATGCCATTAGACGTGCATGGATCCGCTTTGTCCAGAAACCAAAAATTTCCATGAGCCAGGTCCGGGAGCAACTATTTGTTCCAACCAGTTCAGGTATGCGGTCTCACTAATTGAAAAATCATTTATTAAACATAATGAAAGCATTTTGGTCCCAATATGCTTATAAGCATTTGCTAAAATTCGTAATACTGGCACATTGCAAGTTCTACTGTAATACAACAAGCTGCAAAGTTCTGATTCATGATATATTAAATTAAATTGTTCATGTTTGTAAATCGATTGATCAGAAGAGATCGGAATTGGATGTTCAGTCAGAATCTGACTACAGTGTACATGGTCATACACCAGTCCATTGTGAAGCCTGATGTTGCTAATTCCGGACAGATAAAAAACAAGCTTTAAATATATTTTTCCTCGTGTAAATGTACAAAACAATTAAAATGGACTGCTATGGTTAATTTCTACAGATAGATAAGACCTTTACCATCTTCCAGTAGTGGTTGAAGAGCTCCAGTTGCTCTCCATTTTAACAGGGAGACGGTAGGCTTTGGACTCACTTCCCCTACGTCATACACAAAAGAGCCTCGTTTCCGTTTTGCTCGGGTGTTTTCGGAAAGCCATGAGAATGGCCTACAAAATTCAATTTTTTAACAATTTAAGGTACACTAATCTCCATCTGAGGGCATGAAATTATTGTTTGTTATATAAAGAACCAGAAATGACGATTAGATGATATTCATCAAAATACGATGAATTTGCCCTTTAAGAATCAATGTAAGTTTTTTTATTGTTACGTTTACGTTTAGCGGTTCAAGTGCTTGCAGCAGTCCCAGGATCCTCTCCTAGAGACACAGCCAATTGTACCGATATGTGACACCATACCTGGCCTGAAGGCAACAACAGAACTCAAACCTGGGTTTGGTTTTCAGACCTGGAGAATTTTCAGGAACTCAGAAGGTGGAAGCCTCTGGTGAGGCGGAACACACAGGTTAAGATTAAACAGAGGGCACAGGCACTCCAACGGTGCACCTTCTGCTACGCAATTACAGAGTCGGAAACTCAGACACGGAATGGATCTGGAATTTGGACCTGGGAACTCACTGGGATCATAAACCCTAAACCCGGTGGTGACGAAACTTCTCGTCCCATAGGACACCTAGGTTCAGATCCTGCCTCTGCTGGGTGTGGTTTGTCTGACCCGTTCCACTGAGTTCAGTGCTGTAGCTTCTGAGTTTCCTGGTCTGTTGTAGAGGAAGCAGCTCAGCGGTGTCCCCCGCATAGCAGAATTCAATTGAATTGTTTTTATTGCTATTTTATGAATGTAATAATGCACTTGGGACTGTGTGTTAGCTCGCTTTGTGCCTAAATACTAAAAACACACTGCCGCTTGTAGTTTATTGCTTTAATAAACACTGCTAGTGCACTTAATGCTCCATAAAACACCAAATACCATCAGATTAGGGTGTAATAACCATCCAGACCCACAAACTAATCAAACAGGGATGGATTTCGGGCCACAGATCATTATGGGGTTACATATTTAAGGGTTATGCATGTGCACACTGTGTCCTCGCAATAAGATCCTAAAATATCTAGACAAACCAAAAGAGAAACGATTGGTTTTTCAGGCTCACAGTGAGGAGCTCAGTGTTCCCCCAACAAAGACGAGGACAGAAGGCGCTTTTGTACCACAGGAACTTTTTGATAGTTCTAACAGCTCTTATATGCCAAATATGGGGGGAAAACAGACAGATGGAGCAACAGTGAAGCTCAGGCTTTACTACAGCCCCAGACAATTCAACGTCACACAGCACGCCTACGGACGGTGTGAACGCAAACCGAAAAAACTCCTGGAACTAATGTGAGGAACTATGAAATGTTTTTTTTTCCTGAAAATTCCATTTTATTTTTCTCCCCTTTTGGTTTTTGTGGTAGTTTTAACAGTGCTGTTCTTTAAGAAAATAACTACGATAAACAAACAAGACCAACATCAAAAACAATATAAATGAAAGCTATAAAAACAAATAAGATAAAGTTCAGCAACTTTAACAGGGTCATTTATAGGGTGTGCAGAGATTTGGGGCTTAACCCAGCCACCAAAATTCATTCTGTTTTAACCCAAATGTATGGTGTCTTTAGTAAGTAGGAAAACATTTAATACACGTATTACACGTGTAAGTACGATTTTTTCTTTAATTTAATCTTTTTATACCAAACATAACCCATACATGGAATAAGCTGAGTGATTAATGTGCACACAAACTATTCATGTCATCAAAATGGTGCTTATCTCAGTTGAATGAAATAAAGAGCCGCATGAGAGCCGAAAGAGTCGACTCACTAAAAAGAGCCAGAATCACTGCTTATATATGAATTTTTAAACTGTTTTTAAATCTGAAGTTCATTTTTATTCCTCGAAAATGCCTTCACAGAGGTATATCAATATTATGATATTTATTTTGCCTCCTCCTCTCTCTTTTATCTTCTTTAATGAGCATCTCGCTTTGTCCTCATCTTTCAGTCTCTCTTTCATGTTGGACCTGGTAAATATGGATTCAATCAAAATCGCCTTTAGTTCAGTTGGCTTACTAAAGGCTTGGAGCTGTAACGCCGCATTGTGATGCAAAACCATCACAGGATAAACGACATCACGTCCCTTTAAATGTGAGTTTGATTGCAGCTCTGTGCTGGTCAACACTGATTAGCGTAAATCAAATTCCCAAGTCGATTATCAGGTAAATCATTCTGCAAAATTTTTGTCTCTCAAATGTATTTTTTTTCATTTATGAACATTGGAGAGATAGAGTCCCTACTGGGCCTCCCAATATCTCACTGTCCCCCAAAGCACATTGTTGCAGTTCCCTTATCAGCTGAATTAACCTGCAAAATTTTTTGTCTCTAGCTCAAAATCTATTTTTTTCCCATTCGTTAACATTAAGCCCATTAATTTCCTATGATAAAATTACTGACATTTAATTAAGGGGCCCTTGTGTGGTCCCCGACAAGCTGGTCATAAAGCTGTATACAAGCACAACTCTCATCAATGGGAGGAACATTTTTAAGTTGGAACGGTGTTAATTCCTCCGAAACTGTGAGACAATGGGAATAACAATAACAATAACAATAACAATAAGAAGAAGAAGAAGAAGAAGAAAAAAATAAGAATAAGAATAAATGTGTAATTGCCTACTGCAATCACACTAATTAGTGCACATTAGCTGAAGTTGCTGCTCTTGAGAAATAAAGCAAAGTGTCCAGTCATTTCATACAGTGAGGCTACAATAGAACATTTTATCTACAATTTTAAACCTGTGTCGTTTCTTTAAATTGCAGGGAACCAAAGGGTTTTTTGTTTGTTTTACATAAAGGGTATCTGCAGCTATGGGGAAAGTAAATTAAAAATATTCTTTAAGGCTGTTTTAATATCACTCAAAGACAAAATTAAGATCAGTTTCGTGATAACGAAGTAGCAAAAAGCGTCCAACACCGATATCATGTTTACTTTATTGTAAAAGGCTGTTACACTCCAAACACGATGCAAAAAAGTAACAGAAAAATGCTAAATATTCACACACGTTAAATAGCAATTTTGTTAAAAGCTGGTTGCTATGCCAATACCAGAACCAATGCTAATTGGTCAGGAAAATTGAATAAATTAACGCTGCATTTTCATAGTCTGAAAAATCGTATTTGGTGGGGAAGATCTTGCCATTATAAATGAGCTCAATTAAATTTACCAACGTCTGAATAAACCGCACCGAAAAGCAAGAGCGCCCCGCTGAGGCTTTAATAACGGAGTTCAGTCTGCCTATGTATTATTAGGGTCCACGGCAGGTCTACTCTGACTAGCACGGCTGGCACGGCCAGGTTGTCATTCAGATCACAACCTAGTTCATCTCCAACCTGTGTGTAAACCACTCGTACACAGAGAACCTGCAGTCACCCACAGTAAAGAAATGGTCTTAGGAAACCGAGAAGGCGTTGAAGGACTGTTTCGATTCAACTATGTTGGAAGTACTGAGTGATCCTCATGGGGAGGACATGGACAATCTCACACAGAGAATCACAGACAGACTACATAAACTTTTATGTGGAGAACACCGTACCCACTAGAACGGTTCGTTGTTTCTCCAACAACAAACCCTGGATCAACCGTGAGATAAAAGCTCTCCTGAAAGATAAGAAGAGAGCTTTTAAATCAGGAAACAGAGAGAAGCTGAAAACTGTACAGAGGGAACTAAGGAGGAAGATTCGTGAGGGAAAAACCAAGTACAGGAGAAAAATGGAAGACTAGCTGCAGCGGAATGATGTCAGAGGAATCTGGAAGGGTCTTAAAAACATCTCGGGCCACAAGAAACCAGACTTCCAGGTGGTGGGTGACCAGAAATGGGTGAACGATATAAAACTGTTATTCAATAGGTTTGATCACTCCCCTCCACCAACCCTGACACCTCTACTTCAGCCATTGTCTCCAAGGACTCAAGCGTACATCCCAGTGACCTCCACTACGGACATCCCCATTAGTACATCATTAAGTTCTCAGCCTTCCCCTACTGGTTCCAGGATCAGCAGACAGAAACCTGGAACACCTAATCTAATCACTTCTAATCACTCTCCACCCCCATGCTCCAATTTAACCCTCTCAATGACTCAGGTGAGAAATGAGCTCAGGAAGATGAAACCAAGAAAGGCTGCAGGTCCTGACGACATCAGCCCCAGGGTTTTGAGGTGCTGCGCAGACCAGCTCAGTGGAATTGTTGGATTCATGTTCAACATGAGCCTGAAGCTCGGTCGAGTTCCACAGCTGTGGAAAATATCATGTGTGGTACTGGTACCTAAGATTCCACATCCTAAGGACCTTAACAACTACAGGCCGGTGGCGCTGACGTCACATCTGATGAAGACACTGGAGAGGTTGCTGCTTGTCCATCTCCGACCACTAGTGAGTTCATCGATGGACCCTCTTCAGTTCACCTACCAGTCTGGTGTCAGTGTGGATGATGCTGTCATCTACCTGCTACACAGAGCTCTTTCTCATCTGGAGAACCAGGGGAGCACCATGAGGATCATGTTCTTTGGTCTCTCCAGTGCTTTCAACACCATCCAGCCTGGACTTCTGAGGGACAAGTTGGAGTTAATAGATGTGGACCCTCACATGACGAACTGGATTATGGACTACCTCACAAATCTAACACAATATGTGAGGTAACGGGACTGTGCGTCTGAATTGGTGGTCTGTAGTACAGGGGCCCCACAGGGTACCGTCTTGGCACCATTCCTCTTCACCCTGTACACTGCAGACTTTAAGTACAGCTCACAGAACTGTCACCTACAGAAGTTCTCAGATGACTCTGTTGTTGTCGGTCTCATCACAGATGATGACGACTGGGAATACAGACAGGTGATTCAGAACTTTGTGGACTGGTGCCTATGTAACTGCCTCCAGATCAACACTGAAAAAACTAAGGAGCTGGTGGTTGATTTTCCTAGGCGCGGTCGCCCTCTCCCAACATCGGTGAACATTCAGGGAATGGACATTGACATGGTGGACACTTATAAGTACCTGCGTGTTCACCTCAACACAAAACTGGACTGGTCAGACAACACTGCTGCACTTTTAAAAGAGGACAGAGCAGACTGTACCTTCTGAGGCGACTAAGGTCGTTTGGGGTGCGGGGGCCACTGCTCAGGACCTTTTTTGATACTGTGGTGGCATCAGCCAT
>JAVSBU010338695.1:0-10754 GCA_033118015.1 Loricariichthys derbyi | reverse complement strand
GTAAGCATCCAGGTTTTGCAGGAACACTCCAGGATACACTGCGGAAGTTTCGGTAAGCCAAATCTCGGTTAACTCGGTTAACTTGACCTGCTTTGCCTGGATTCCACCTCCTTTAACCAGGATTTTTGCAGGTAAAGCCGGAAAAGGCTCATCTCGGTTAACTCGGCCGCAACTGTGTATGTGTGAACGTAGCATTAGCGCTTAGGTCAGGGGAACTATGACATCAATGCCATTTCCAGTCCCAAAGACATGTTGAGAACATGTGACTGACTTAGTTCTGTCTCACCATTATATCTGGTTTCTCTACTAAAAATAAGAAAATCTATTGACTACTTCAGTCTGCGTTCATAAGACCAATACCATATGATGATACTGCCAGAATCAAGAGCCACAACAGACAAAGTCTAGATGTGGCAAATAAGGATGCCATAACACATGAAGCAAATGTGAAAACTAAACTCATCCAGATGTTGAATCCTTCTTGTCTGGCTATCCTCTTCTTAGAACACAGCCACAATTACATGACCTGTTCAGGAACTTAAATGTGTCAAAAGCTAAAGCAGAACTACTTGGCTCAAGCCTGAAAGAATGGGATTTGCTGTCACAAGGTTCAAAATCATTCAAAACCCACCAATACTGGCCGAATTGCCATGCTGTTGGAAACCAATGAGAGGCACTAGTCATATTTATTTGTTTAGCACTATGGAGCATTGTCTCAAAGCAGCTTTACAACTATAGATTTCCCTCTAATATATATGGTTAGTCCCAAATTGAGCAAGCCTTTGGCGACAGTGGCAAGGAAAAACTCACTAAATGTTATTAGGAGGAAACCTTGGGAGGACCAAGCCTCAAAAAGGGGCCCATTCTCCTTGGGCTTAATGGTATATGTAAGAATCAACAAAGATATACAACCAATAAGAGGCTGACTACAAATAACATTTCAAGCTCATTCCAACTGACACAATGTGCAATTAAACATACCTGAATTTAATAAAACTCAAATGTGTCAAACTTTAATGTTTCTCCAAATCCCTAAATGATATAGCATATTTTAAATTATTTTTGCTTTCATTGCTTGACACTGTCTGTGTGTCACTAGCTATATATTCTCACCATGATCCCTCTTTTCTTTCAGGATGCAAAATTTCAGAGATAATGTACTGTCTAGTGATATTAGAGATTAACTAAGAGTTAGTAAACATTTTCCCATTAAGCGTGGAAAATTTTCCATCTTTCTGATGATGATTAAGTCATATTTATGCAGAAATATATAAAATTCTAAAGGGTTCACAAACTTTTAAGCACCACTGTACCTGCAAAACACTTAAGTTATGCTATCTTCCAGTCAAAACAATTCCAGCTGGAATATGGCGTAAGAAAATGAAGGAAAAAAAGCATGACAATTACAGATACTGCGAAGAGTTTCTCCAGTCGTCTTTCAGCAGCTTCAGTAGGACTTAATGGAGGGCTCTCCTACAAATCAGACCACCAAAAGGAAGCGGGTGTGTATTTAGTTGTAGATCTTCAGTGTATAATACATTGTGTGATGACAAGCCTGCATAAATGGGTGGTAGCCATGCTTAAACACATTTCCTTCCTGCAGTGCACATGTAGCGCACACCAAATCTACAGGAGGTAATCATGCAGGCACACAAACAGAATTCAGATGTGCAGATGGGACTGGTTATCCCAGTTGTGGTTAATAGAAGATGTGGCACTACCTTATACGCATATAAACCAAAAACACCCACAAACATGCAGTAGGTCAACAAAGTCAGTAGGTCTCACTTTTGATTTCGTTTATGCGCCTTGAAACCACAAAAATAAAACCAGCACACAATCAGGCATAAACAAGGTTACAACTGCACTTGTAAAATACCCTCACACTGGGCCAATTTTGAAAGACCAGTTAGCCTAATCTAAAGTTTGTCTTTAGAATATGGTAGTAAACTAGAGAATCCAGTACAAATCCACACAGAATAACAAGCAAGATCCACATACACAGGGTCAAAATCAACTCAAAATCGAACTGTGAATCTCTGGAGCTGTGAGATGACAGTGCTAACCACTGCACCATCATCCTGCCCCAATGAAATGTGAAATAGAGACCACTAAACCACAAGAACCTGCATTCAGAAGCCATTTATCTCAACACCGCCACATATGGCTCAGTATCTACATGCCTAGAAAAATATGATGTGGATGCGTGAGCAAATGAGACTACATGGTGAACAATAAATTTGGATGTGGTCCTTCTTGCAATGTGATAACTATCAACCTGTTTACACCTTGCATCAACATGCATTTTTGATGCTCAGCCCATGTTCAGATTTCACTTGACCACAAGAAAAGCCCAAATATTATCAGTAGATGTCAGCCATCTACTGTTCTACTGTATTGTGGAACCTCAGGTACCTTCTAAACTGTTTAAAATCCTGCTACACCACAATGCATTGAAAGGTACATTTAGTTCACATGGCAAAGGTTAAGAAGCCATGCCCTAAGATGACACCAGTGAGTATTTATGAGTTCAAAAAAGTAAATCTGCATCAAACATGAATAGACTCTAAACATGGGTGGTATTAGAGAGCAACTGGACTTGCTTGAAAATTCTTGAAGATGTTTCACCTCTCATCCAAAAGGCTTCTGCAGTGAAAGTCAAGCAAGTCCAGTAGCTCTCTTCTACACCAACGTTTAACTATGACCTGGGTGAGTGAGAATCTTCAGACTCCAAGCATGAAACACTAACAGAAATCAGTTAACAGATCATAACAGTCTGAATCCATAAATCTCACTTATAAAAATAAAAAATATATATAATCATAACAGCCTCACCACTACTATCGAAAACAACGTCTGTGTGGAAGATGATCACTATATACACACAGTGACCCTAGTTATATAACATATACATTTAGCAGACATAAACAACGTAAACGTAAAAGTAAAACAACTTACAATTCTTACAGTCTTATAATCAACGGAATTATGGGTTAATGGCCTTGCTCATAGACCTAACAATTTCAGCTTTGTGACAGTGGGATGTGAACCATGGACCTTCAGGTTCACAGTCTTAAATGTTAGATCCACTCAAATCCCAAAACACGTTAATATGTGTACAAATTAATATTTGTATAAAGCCATGCAGGTCAGTTGGTTTCCAATTCTCACATAGTCCCACAAAAGTACAGCGAGTCATGCAGCAAAAATGCAAGCAGTACCTCTGGGATCTTCATAGCCGGTTGTTTTTGGGATGGAATAAAGGCTTTCACAGGATTAGGAACCCCGTTTGTAGATTCTGATGCAGTGGGTACAAATTTGGGCCCTGGAATGGATACAGGCACTGTAGAAACAGGTGATTTGAGGGCTTTGGGAATGAATCCAGCAGCAGAAGTTGTTGGAGAAGGCTTTGGAACAGGCATGCACTTGGAATTTGGGACGAAGCCTGCAGATGAGGACGAAGGAGACTTAACTGGACAGGAGATAGGAAAAGTAGGAGAAGACACAAATGGCTTTTCCATTAGTCCTGGAGCCACATTCTGACTGGCATCACGTGTCTGTACACTGTTCACTTCTGTTACTGAGTTTTCTTTCTTCTCAGTGTTCTCATTTTTGAGCACTTGTTTCTCTATAGGCTCCACCTTGCTGGGCTGAGGCCATGGATCCCTGGCCCTGCCACGACTCATTAGGCTGACCAGTCCTGTGGATATGTCATCCTTCTCCTCCTTCTTTACTGAATCATGTTTAAAAGAAAACATTGGCACCTTAAAGGCCTTGGGGACTGAGGCTGATGTGGGCTTTGGAAAATTAGGCCCAGGTTTTGACGGCTCCTTTGGACCCTGAGCAACCATCACACCCACATTTGTGTTCTCTTCTGCAGGTACTGCCCTCCTGATCACTCTCCGTACCACCTTGACCGTCTTCTTTTGAGTCATTCCCAGAGGGTCCTCTGTCAACTCTGGCTGACTTGGACTAGTAGTATCATCAATTACAGAACAATTGGCTTTGTCTCCATTTAATACTGGCTTAAAACTCTGTGAAGTCGGATGAGGCTCAGGACTTTTGAAACGGCCAGGTATGCTGGGTGCTTCAGGACTCTTGACAATAGAAAACCTGTTCTTTGTGGGGGAGGGGATCTTGATCTCTTGGCTCTGGATCTGACACTGTGTGTCTCGAACGTGCTCCGGACTCTTGGTACAAAGCAGGACTTTACCAGGCTCCAGGCTTGGCACTGACTGGGAACGACTACTCAGACTGCCATTACAGTCTGGCTACTTAGCCAAAAAACGAGAGGGAATAAAGTGTAGAGAGTGATAAGCTTGATATACTACAGCCACACAAAACACAACATTAATCAATTCAGGGGAGTGTGCTTTTAACAACTTTCAACTGTTTTGTTTGCTAATTAGCAAAAAAATAAATAAATAAATAAAAATAAAATTGATTGATTACAACGGACCTGCTGGACCTAATTTATTACTAAAAGATAAATCATTCACATGAATGACTCCCTGAGACTTTAAACAGGGTGTGATAAACACATCTAATGTTAATCCGGACCTTGATTCACATCTCCCTTGATAGTAGTGCAGCACACCTCTTTCTATCTGCTTGCAAAAGCCTGCTTGCTATACTTAACTGCAATAAATGTGCAGGAATGCAAAATATTCAATAAACTACATCTATTTCCAGAGAAATTACAAAACTTGGCGTCAGCTGTACAGTGGTGAAAGATATGAAACACTTATGATAATGCTATTATTCCTATATTATCACTGCATGATAACAGAGAGTAACTTAGGCTAATGCTACTCTTAACCAAGTGACCGCTTTATATAAACCTGGTTTGATACTCAATTATAGCAATTGTGCAGCAAAGAGAAGATCTGTGTGATATAAAGCCATGCAAATAACTGACATCGAAAAACAGTAAAGTCTGCTTCCTGTGTCAGTAAGAAGTGATGATGTTTCACACATTTTCACACAGCACTTACACTTTCTTTCTTGACAGCAGGCTTGGTCTCTTCTTTGACCTGAAGAAGTTATGTGAGATAGTAATTATAGTGTATGTTTCAAATTTACTAAAAACTAGGCTGTGCCAAATTGGTTTGCAGACTACATACAAGCTCCACACTCATGCTTGAACTTTTATACTGCATAATCATTCCAAGCAGACACCATATTATGATAACATTTAATGCTGTAATGTGAGATTACGGCTGTGTCCAAGTAAGATTGCATGTTAGAGCAGGTTAGTCATTCACAATTAATCCTGTCTACCAACGTTCCTAAAAAATACACACATACACCACACACCATGCTGTATACAATAAGAGTACTGTGAGGGAGGTAGCATCCTGGTGCTTTGATGCATGAATCAGCACTGAGTATCTCATGCAGAAAACCCACAGATTGGACCACACAGTGAAATGAGTAAAGAATGAAATGCCACTTTCCTTTTGCTCCCAGAAGGAAAAGCGTGATGAGAATGCCATGGCAACGGCAATGCGCTCATGGACTGGGCTGGGTAATGAACAGGGTGGAGACAGATGAAGAAGATTAGGAAGAGCTGATGGATTACAGTCCTAAGATCTAAGAGGCAATGTTCCAAAGGCTCCTGGTCTTGAATACGTTAACCTTGGAAAAACTTCAAAAGTCTCAACAGCACTGAAGGAAAGAAGGAATTCTGAATCTGTAGGGCATGGATAGAGGGTAAAGGTTTACAGGGCATGAAAAATAAAAACACTTGTATGATAAATCTGAGTAGAATAAACACTGAAAGAGTAAAATTACATTTGATGCTGTGTCCAGACTTTTTTTTTTTTAACTGCTGGAACACAGAACCAATAAAACCATCTTAACACATTGGACTCAAACTACAAAAACATTAGACCAATATTATAGCACAACACTTCTACCTATATGGCATGGACAAAACAATAACACAAATCAACAAATGCAAATATGATGTGCTTTAATTTGACATTACAAATGCACCAAATTTACGTAAAAATTGCTAAAATTGTGGTCACCAAAAATAAGAAAAGAGAAAATATGTCAGGCAGGTCCAGAGACAGGGGCATTGCTAGACCTAAAGCTCTACTGGGGCACAGGAACCCCACCCCACCCCACCCCCCAACCACCACCACCCCCACCACCACCACCACAACTTACCCTTCCCCCCACAAACCAACCTTAATTGTTATACTTTTTTAGACCTGATTTGTATCCTGGTTTATACTGTACTTAGAATAGAATAGAATAGAATAGAATAGAATAGAATAGAATAGAATAGAATAGAATAGAATAGAATAGGCCTTTATTGTCACTATACACATGTACAATGAGATTAAAAGCTACTTCACAGTGCAAACGTACTAAATAAATAAATAAAAAAAATGGCACATGGAGGTAGAAAAAAATATATACTATCGTGTATTGTACAGCTATATACAGTTGCATTGCACTCTTAAGTTTTCCACAGTAAAGGAAGAGGAGGCTGTTGGCAGAGATAGCATTCAAAATATATTGCACAGTATTGGTATTCAATGTATTGCACACTAGGTTGGTAATAAGTACTTGAAGTCCTCCTTGTCCATATTTTATTTCGTTTTGTACCATTTTAATCCTGGTTTAGTCCAAGTATTTATTTAAGGTTGTTTTCCCTAGTTCTTGGAAAGTGATTTATGAGGTGTTCAGGAAAGCCTAAAAATTGACCCCTAGGTTTAATAAATCAATGAGCCACAAGAGGGTGGCGTTACTGCGCTTTTATCACTCCGCTTCACGTCGTACCTAAGACCATCTTCCCTATGATAAAAAAAAATAAAAAATAAAAAACATCGCAGTAACGCAAGCCCTCATGTGCTATGCTTACTATGGTTGATAAACGTCACGGTTTTCTGTTGAAAGAGGAAGATTATATTTTATGTTTGCTGGCTGTCCTAGTTTTAATTCAGAATAGAGAGTAAATGAATAGGTGTTGATGAATAGAGTGTAAATGAAAAGGTAGCTAAGATTTTTTTATACTGGGGCACAACAGATTCACACTGGGGCACATGCCCGAGAAAAAGTGGTCTGACGATGCCCATGTCCAGAGAGCACAAACTCAGCCAATAAACTGACCTTGACAAACAAAAACTTAAACATGTGAACAAACTTCTGAAAATGTCACATTGACTGTTTAAGATAGGGGGTTTAAATAACACGAGGGTGAACCAGCAAATGCATAAGAATTGAGAGGAATAAATAGACTCCTGTGACAGAGCCTCAGAATGGAATCTAGAAACAGGGTAAGTCTAACCATAAACAAACCTAAAATCTAAAAGATACCTGAAAATGACTAAATATCTACTCAAGTTCTGATTTGAAATATGACTGCTCTGTCACTAAACACTAATTCTACTGAAGCTATAAGATTTTGTTTATAGTAAACTGTTGGCATCGTTTGATTTTTTTTAAACAGTGTATAAATTAAGACTATTAACTTCACTTTCTAATCAAATCAACTTTCTGCCCCTTGAGGAAATGAAAGTACTGCCTTTGTTATCTAAAACCATTTTATATAAAAATTCCATATAATTACAGGTTTAACTTTACACAGCTTTGTGTATTTCACCCAAGCAGCAAGAATAACAACATGGCTACAACCATATGAGGCCTGGTGGTATATAGTGATCAGAAAATTACAGAGTGCAGTCCTCCTTACATGCAGAATGAAAGGTTAAACCTTGGTTATTACCTTTTCTATTCACTCATTTCTTTGGAGTCTATGCCTTTTCCTAGAGTTCATTTATATACTCATCACTATAAGCATTTATCAATATAGGCATTTATGTAAGCTGCTTTCCTAATTTGTAGACCACATTTCCAGCCCAATACTACAACAATTATTCAAACATATTTTAAAAGCAGTTATATTTACCCCTCACTACTTTATCTGCTAAATAGCCCTCCCAAAATAAAAGTCTTTCAGGTACTAGAGCTGATTACGTGGATATCACAGATTAAATATTAACTGGTGTAGATATCACATGCAATTAAATCATCCTATTGAACAGCCTTATTCAGATCCCTTCCATTTGTATGGAATTACACTAGAATGAGTTGAATATTTATTCTTCTAAGACCTATACAAATAAACTTTAAATAACTTATACAATATTAATGCTATAGAAGGTCACCACTAAGTCTCAGCAGAGCTAAATAGAGACTCAGATAAATAGAGTAAGTGCTCTGCTTATCATTATAGACTTAAGTGTAATACTGAGAGCACAGTATTTTTGGGAACTAGGCATTCAGCACTACCCAGAACATACAAATTAAAATTGAAAGAACAAAACTACCTTTATAAGTATTATAAAGCATCTATCCAATTTGTCAGTTCCAAACCATTCGTTTGTTATGCTACGTTCACACATACACGGTTGTGGCAGAGTTAACCGAGATTTGGCTTACCAAAATGTCCGAATTGTATCCTGGAGTGTTCCTGCAAAATCTGGATGCTTACGAATTAACCAGTGGTGGGTGTGGGCGTGGCCTAGACCGGGAAAAAAATCCCGGTCGCACAAAAAGATTCAACATGTTAAATCATTCCAGGAGTTTTTGCCGGAACTATAACATTACGTAATGACCGTATAGACGACCTGGAAAGACGGGAGCCTGCCTGTCCTTCTGAAAGGCAACTGGCCTTTACTAAATGCTTACTGGATAACCGAAAATCAACCGGTAGGTTAGGGTGACCAGATTTTCAAAGATAAAATCCTGGACGCTTAAATTTTACTGAAATGAAAGTAAGCCATATCCTCACCAGTTGTTGTGATGAAAGAGTAATTTTGTACATTACCTGTTATGACCCACAGGTGTCATTATATGACCACCTAAAGTAAAATGTGGCATTACGTCACGAACGTGATGCACTGTTGGGCATTTTAATTGGTCTATTTCTATTTTGCTATGACTTATCTTTGTGATTGAGATACAAACAGCCCAAATGAGTCCTACGTGCTGTAAGCCATAACATTTAATGTAAGTTCATTACATTATTTCTTCACAACGAGCTGCCTCCAGCAGGATCTATATTTATTGCTTATTGTCTGAATACGCTTACATTATTGTCTTGTGGTTATTGTAAATAGTCTTGCGTTATTGCTCACTATATTTATTGTTTATTGACCGAGCACTCCGTTATTGCACATGCTCTGCACACGTGCACTTATGTGTAAACTTATTACTTATTGTGTAAATTGTTCTTTGTAGCACCTTGGACCTTGAGGAACTCTTTTGTTTCACTGTGTACCGTACGCAACTGTATATGGTTGGAATGACAATAAAAACCAGTTGAACGTGAACATGATCTGTCGCTTCTGCATAGGGGGCGGAGCTAAACTGGCATATTCTCCTGACGTTCCTAAATGCTACCCTTATATACATACGTTTACCTCCACATCCGTACTGTTACACCTTTATATACCTTAATACCGCATTGACCGTCAACTTTACCGAAAATGAACCGCTTTATCCATTTCACATCCGGCCCGGTTAATTGCAGGAAAAACCATATAACCGTACGTTTAAAAGGGTTGACCTGCTTTACCTGGATTCCACCTCATTTAACTGACATTTATGCAGGTAAAGCCGGAAAAGGCTCATCTCGGTTAACTCGGCAGCAACCGTGTATGTTGAACGTAGCATAACACCAAATTGCCTGAACGTGGCACAGTTTAACAAATTAAACTTGTTTTTAACCTTTTAAACTAGTCTAAATGGCAAATACATACAGAGCCCTCCACAATTATTGGCACTCCTGGTTAAGAAGTGTTCTTTGGCTTCTAATAAATTATTTTTTTTTAAATAATATAGGACAACAATGCAAAAAAGAGAAAAATCTAAGCTTTAATTCATGTGCCTTTATTTGGTGGGGGGGGGTCATTAAGAAATAAATCTTTTGAATGAAATCATGTGTGCCACAATTATTGGCACCCTTGGTGTTAGTACTTTGTACAACCTCCATTTGCCTACAATACAGCAGTTAATCTACTCCTATAAATCTTCACAAGATGGGAGAATACAGAAAGCAGGATCTTCAGCCATTCCTCTTTGCACAAACTCTCTAAATTGTTCAGAGTCCTGGATCTTCTCCTATGCACTCTCTTCTTCAGCTCACCACACAGGTTTTCTATTGGGATGAGCTAGATTTTGTGCATTGTGAACCATTTTTGAGAAAATTTGGTCACATGTTTAGGGTCATTATCTTTCTGAAAGTCCCAGTGACGACCCATCTTCAGCTTTTGGTCACCAGATTCTGATTCAAAATGTCCTGATATTTCAAAGAGTTCATGATCCCATGTATCCTTACAAGGTTCCCAGGTCTTTTGGAGGAGAAACAGGCCCACAGCATCAATGAAACTCCACCATACTTAACAGTGGGCATGAGGTGTTTTTCTGCGTACTCATCCTTGGTGTTACGCCAGACCCAATTAGAGTGTTTGTTGCCAAAAATCTTGGCCTCATCTGTCCAAAGCACACGATCCCAGTTAAAATCCCATTACCGCTTGGCAAACTTCACCAGTTTACGCTTATGAGTATAATTGGAAAAGGCTTTCTCTGTGCATGCCTCCCAAACAGCTTGTTGGCATGTAGATAGCACTTGATGGTTGTTTGGGAGACCTCGTAACCCCAACCATTTGATTAAATTCTCTTACAGTGAGCTTTGGAGAACTTTTTACTTCTCTTACCATCCTTCTCACTGTGTGTGG
>JAVSBU010338670.1:0-10755 GCA_033118015.1 Loricariichthys derbyi | reverse complement strand
GAAGCTTCTCGGATGAGAGGTGAAACGTCTTCAAGAATTTCAAGCAAGTCCAGTTGCTCTCTTCAACCACCCACCCTGACTGTGGTTACCATACTGCTCTTCGTGGCTACCGTATTGCATTTCGGCTTTGTTGCTTACCAAAGCCATTCTAAAACATTTTGATAGACTTTTGAGCACTGTGTACCACATAAAATCGGTCAGCAAGCACAACCAGAATCCATACATAAGGTGCACCGGATTATAAGGCGAACTGTTGAATTTAGATCAAATTAAAGGATTTTAAGTGCGCTTTATAGAGCGGAAAATGCAGTGTATATACTTCCCAGCTCTGGATTCAAGGGACTTAAAGTAACGAAGTGCAAATGCTTTGTTACTGTACTTGATTTTTTTTAGGTACAGAGTTCCCTTGCTACTTCGTGGTTCGTGCGGAACTCTGATTTTGTATAAAAGTTTTAAAGTCTTTCTAATACTTTTTAATGTTCAATATAATGCGCTCTACTCTCAAAAAGAATTCTATGCTTTATGCTGTTATTATTAATCAGAAACTATAGGTTTTTGCGAGCACTGTCTCTTCCCATCACGAAGGTCGTGGGATTGATCCCAGGTGCAGTGGTCTGGGTCATATACATTACATTTATGTCATTTAGCAGATCATTTATGCATCTGATGCATCTTAAAATCCAAGCAATTGTGGGTTAAGGGCCTTGCTCAGTGACCCAACAGTGGTGGTTTGGCAGTGGTGGGATTTGAACCTGGGACCTTCTAGTCCATAGTCTGCTACCACAGTCACTTTGTGTATCCTTATTGTGTGGAATCTGCATGTCATCAATGTCTTTGTGGGTTTACTTCGTGTGCTCGTTTTTCCTACCACAGTCCAAAGACATGCTTTAGATTAAGCCATTCTTGAGATAACCTTCTTTATCAATGTAACGTTGTATTTGTTGCAAAAGCGGCCATTGATTCTGATGGTAACGCTAAATAAATTCAAATCAAGAAACAGACACAACTTAAAGTAAAGAATGTGTACCACCTCTGCTTGAATCATTTGGTTGCATTTGGTCCTACGCAGCCAGGTTTAAGGATTATGGTGAACTAAACTGAGTGGTTACAACTTGGGTGGGAAAGCAATTTACATGGAGTCTCGGAACGCCAACTTGGATGCTTACGAATTAACCGGTGGTGGGCGTGGCCTAGACCGATTTAAAAAAAAAAAAAAAAAAAAAAAAAAAATCCCGGTCACACACAAAGTTTCAACATGTTGAATCAAGTTTTTGCCAGAACCATAACATTACGTAATGACCGTATAGACGACCTGGAAAGACGGGAAACTGCCTGTCCGTCCAAAAGGCAACCATCTTTTATGAAATGCTTACTGGATAACCGAAAGTCAACCGGTAGGTTAGGGTGACCAGATTTTCAAAGCAAAAACCTGGACGCTTAAATTTTAGTGAAAATGAAAGTAAGGCATATCCTCACCAGTTGTTGTGATGAAAGAGTAATTTTGTACATTACCTGTTATGACCAATAGGTGTCATTATATGACCATGTAAAGCAAAATGTGGCATTACGTCATGGACATGTTGACCGTTTTAATTGGTTTATTTCCATTGCTATGACAACTTTTTGATTGAGATACAAACAGCCCAAAGAGCCCTATGTGCTGTAAGCCATTACATTTAATGTAAGTACATTACATTATTCAGACAATAAATAATAAATATAGATCCTGCTGGAGGCAGTTCACTGTGAAGAAATACTCTTAAATTATTGTCTTGTGCTTATTGTAAATAGTCTTGCGTTATTGCTCACTATATTTATTGTTTATTGACCGAGCACTCCGTTATTGCACATGCTCTGTACACGTGCAATTATGTTGTGTTGTGTAAATTATTCTATGTAGCACCTTGGTCTTGGAGGAAAGTTGTTTCATTTCACTGTGTACTGTACACAACTGTTTATGGTTGAAATGACAAAAACCAGTTTAACTTGATCTCTGTCCTCTGCCTAGGGGGCGGAGCTAAATTTGCACATTTTCCTGGCCTTCCTAAATGCTACCCTTATATACGTACGATTTACCTCCACATCCGTACTATTATACCTTTATATACCTTAATACCTCATTGACTGTCAGCTTTACCGAAAATTAACCGCTTTTTCCATTTCCCTTCCGGTTCGGTTAATTGCAGGAAAAAACGTATGACCATGTGTTTTAAAGGGTTGACCTGCTTTGCCTGGATTCCACCTCATTTAACTGGGATTTTTGCAGGTAAAGCCGGAAAAGGCTTATCTCTGTTAACTCGGCCGCAACCATGTATGTGTGAACCTGGCATTAGACAAAGTCCTCAAAGGATTCCAGGACACTGAAGTGCCATCTAATGCATTTTTATGAGAAGTCGATTGATTTCTGATAAGTGGAGCTTGTTCTCCTGCTTGGTACATTCTTATGTGGTTTACTTAATGATGCTGTTTTCTGTCCTCCTGGGGTTGGCAGTTCACTTATTAATCCCAGAGTTAAAGGTCTACAAGCCAGTTATACTTCAACTTGGTGATTAAACTCAACATTATCGTAAACCTTAAAACACAATACATAGTGGGGATTGCTATATTATTTGGTTGTAGTTGTCAGTTACTACAAACTGCTGACTTCGATTCGTTCATTGTTTTTATACAATACATTGTGCTGAGCCACAGCTGTGATTAAAGAGTTCTCTGGATGCAGTCAGACCTGTTTTGCTGTTTGGTCATAAGTCAGCATGTTTATTTTAATACATTTTAAATTTATTATAACTTGATCAGCAATATCAAATCTTTGTAGTTTTCTAAGCTTAGAAAAACTGATATTTACGATTTCTTGTTTTTTTTTTCCCTAGGTTGTGATAAACTGTGCCATTCCTAAGGGACTGAAATATAACCAGGCAACACCGACCTTCCACCAGTGGCGTGATGCACGGCAAGTGTACGGCCTAAATTTTGGCAGCAAGGAGGATGCCAACGTGTTTGCCAGTGCCATGATGCATGCCCTGGAAGTGCTTAACTCTCAGGATGCAGGTGTGGTGAAAAACTGTACAACTCTGTGTAATTGTTTATTATTTGCGACAGAGCTGAAGTTGAAGGTCGGAAAGGAATTATTGACACTTTATTAGTTATTATATTACATGGCATATAGCTGGTCTCTACAAGGTGTATATATTCCCCAGAATTGAGGAATAAAAATGGACTTCAGATGTAAAGACGGAAATGCATGGAGTTTGTCTAAAAGTGAGCAACATCTAGTAACTGGTGATCGACTGATAATTCTCAAATAACCGAATATGTTCTAGATACATTTAACTTTCACAGCTCATGAAGGCAGAAGCAACACAAACACAGTACAGTGCTTTTACTAACCTTAATTCACTTAATGTACGGAGCTTTAAACACCGCTCAGCCACTCATTACCAAAAGGATGTTAGGTTTGTTAAAATCAAATTATTTAGTTACAAATTGCACTTTTATTTAGTTATAAAATAACTGAACCTTTACCATTTTGTTTATAAAACCTTCCTTTATTTTCCAAACTTTCCAAAAAATTACACTAATATTTTGTTGGCACTTCTGCAACGTCACAACATTTATTTCTGTTCAGGGTTGCATTAATTTTTCCCTAAGATCTTGTATTAATGATTTGAACCACTGCCCAAAGTCTTCTCCGTCACATCCCAAAGATTCTCAGGTCTGGTCTGGGCTCTGGTGGCCAATCCATGTGTGAAATGATGTCTCAAGCACTCTGAATCACTCTTTCACAATTTAAGCCTGATGAATCCTGGCATTGCATCTTGAAATATGCCCGTGCCATCAGGGAAGAAAAAAATCCATTGATGGAGTAAACTGGCCATTCAGTATATTCAGGTATCAGCTGATCTCATTCTTTGGGGACATAAAGTTGCGGAACACCTAGAAATGACCAACTGCAGCAGCAACCCCAGATCATAACACTGCCTCCCACAGGTGGTGACCTTTATTCTGGCCAGGCAGTGTATAATTTTTGATGTTGCTAAATGTTATAGCAGCAATTACATTAAATACAAAGGTGCAATTTGGCTATTGTTTAAGTGTAGTTATTTTAAAGAAACATTAAAAAAATGAGGTAAAAATAAAACTGATTTCATAAGGCCCAACATTGTGTGTATGTATGTGTTGGATTGGCCCCACTGGTTAGGTTTGGTTTCTGCTCTGTGCTACCGGTTACCCAGCTTCTCTGCACTACCTGAATTATATTGAGTGAGTATGAAACTGAATAAATGCTCCAAATTAGTTTTTGTATATGGATACACCACAGAGCAGAACGTATTGCTAATAAATATTACAAAGTCATCTGTCAGTCGTATTGTAACAAAGTGCAAGTGATTAGGAATGACAGCAACTCAGTCACGAAGTGGTAGGTTCTGTAAAATGACATAGCGGGGTCAGTGGCTTGTGAGGCGCATAGTGCATAGAGGTCGCCAACTTTCTGCAGAGTCAATCGGACCTCCAACTTCATGTGGTCTTCAGATTAAATTAAGAACAGTGTGCAGAGAGCTTCATGAAATGGATTTCCTTGACTGAGCAGCTGCGTCCATCACCAATGCAAAGTGTCAGATGCAGTGGTGTAAAGCATGTCACCACTGTACTCTAGAGCAGTGGACTCTGACTGTAAATCTGATGGCTGAGTCTGGATATGGTGGGTGCCAGGAGAACAGTACTTGTCTGACTGTATTGTGCCAAGTCTAAGGTTTGGTGGAGGGGGGTTGTTCTTTCAAGATTTCGGCTCTGCCCATTAGTTACACTCAAAGGAATTCGGTGCTTCAGCATTCCAAGAGATTTTGGGCAATTTCATGCTATACCAACTTTGTGGGAACAGTTTGGGGATGGCCCCTTCCTGTCTCAACATGACTACACACTAGTGTACAAAGCAAAGGGTACCACAAAGGGTGGGCTTATATCATATTAAACCCTATGGATTAAGAATGGGATGTCATTCAAGTTCATGGGTGTGTGAAGGCAAGCAAGCAAATAATTTGGCAATGTAGTCTGCATTGGGATACTGTATTGGTATTGGTATTAACTAAATAGCCCAGATATTGTACACATACTGTACTGTTATGTCCCATCCATTCGTTTATTGCTGATCCTTTTGTGGTGAACAAGTCTAGTCCAAGAACAGTGCTTCTTGTGGCAGTGAAAACGTTCAAGTGTGGAGAAATAATATCTTCAGTCTCTCTGTATAAGAGCGTTTGCTAAATATTGTAAATGAAGAAAAATTGGATATATGGAGATATTGACCTCCTTCAGCAGTAGACAGCTAATTCTAGTAATCTGTTAAGTGTATCATCATTTTTCCCTTGATAGACCAGCCCACTGGAACAACATTAAATGCCAAAACAGTAATTGACAATATAATCACCAATATAGCTGCAATATTTCATTCTAATGGTGTACCATGGGCTGATATTTCTTGGTATCTTCCAGTGTTTATAATAATACTGTATTTTCCGGACTATAAATCAATGAATCATCATCAATGAATTGATCTACTTCCATACATAAGGCGTATTCAACGAAACAAAACGGTAAGATAAGTCAAACTTTAGTCAACTCATTCACATTAACTCTAAACATTGTTCAGTTGTAAGATAAAATACAAAATGATACTCAGTTTTTCAGTTCATTTGTCTTCCACAAATCCATCAAATTCTTCTTCCTCAGTGTCTGAGGTAAACAGTTGGGCGATTTCAGCATCAAGCATGTCTAGATCCCTTTTATCATTGAGTGAGTCTCATTGCTGTTACTTAACTGTTTAGTGATGATTCCGTCCTTCGTGAAAGCTTTAATAGAGTCGAATAGAGAATGTAGAGATGCTTTTACCTGCTGTTCAATAACCCACTGTTTAAGTTTGTCCTCTAACTGTGGCCATCTCGCTTTGTTCACTTGGAAACTTTTTGGTTTTAATTTCAATCTCTAGAGTAAAAAGCTAGAGCGGTTTCTCATCTATCGTTACTTTGCTGCCGGGTCCCGTTTAGACGTGCGTTAAAACTGTGTAGTGACTGAGATTTCTTGCGGTAACTCTGGTCGTCTTTACTTGGAGCAGGTCATCTTGCTTCCTCCACTTCCGCACCATTGATTCATCGTTAGTATACACATTGTTGAATTCTCTCGCAGCTGCTCTATTCCCATGTTCTACTGCATCCCTGACAGCCTTGAGTTTGAAATGCGCTTCGTAAGCATGTCTCTTAACAGGTGCCATTTTGGGGTCCTAACAAACACACCGTAATATTATGTTGAAGTACATTACATATTATTCCGTGAGTCCCCTGACTATGGTAGCCATAATGCTCCAACAATCCATCAAACACTTTGGCTTCGTTGCGTACCAAAGCCCTTGTACAACATTTTGACAGATTTTTGAGCACCATGTACCACATAAAATCGGTCAGTAAGCACAACCAGAATTAATACATAAGGTGCACTGGATTATGAAGCAAACTGTCGATTTTTGACCAAATTAAAGGATTTTAAGTGTGCGTTATGATCTGAAAAATACAGTAACTACAGCACAACTGAAGTAAGTTTTTTCTGCAGAAATTTCAGTAACGGCAATACAAAATTTCTAAATAATTAATTGGTGAGAGATTTAGTTTCAGGTGATAAGTTTTATGCAAATTACTCGTGGTGCTGTTAAGCCGCAAATTCCTATGAATCAGTTGCAATGCTCTGGTTGACAATTGATTCCAAAGTTTTTTAGCTGGTGATGTTTGAGGGGAAAAAATGGACAAGTACCAGACGAAAGGACGGTGTAGTACTGAAGAAAAAACATTCCTAAAATTAATGATTAAATTATATTTTTAAAAACTTTTCTTATTTACTAACTGCATACAGAATAAATTTCTCCAGTATAAATGATTAAACTAGTGTCTGATAATTTATCGAATTTAGCTAACAATTTTCATATTGATAGGGCCTTATTGTTTGTGTTGCTTATGTAGCGGTTAGAGCCACACTGAACCTATTGTTCTGATCATCCTATTCTGTCTACTTCTCAGCAAAACACGAGTCTTTGTTTCAAGCTAGATCACTCCCTCTTAGGTGGGATGTGAATTAATTGTCGAAGCTGTTGCATGTGTGTATTTTTTGACTGCATTACTCTAAGCAGTACAGTAAATTTGTTTGTAGGACAGGATATTGTTGGTCCTGCTGCACTTTGTTCATGTCTGATTCGTCAGATAGTAAAATGATACATTCATTGACGGATGACAGATTAGCTCAGCTACGCCATTTGGTCCGAACGTGGAAGTTACATTGTATAGTTAGTATTATGTATTATTGTATTATGTGTATAAACCTGTTCACGTCAACAGTAGTATACAGCACTGAAATGTACAACACAAACTACACTTCAGTTAATGCAACAGTGCGCAATCATCCATCTGCGCAGTTTGCCCAGTCATACTGCCATCGATTATTTCCCCTTTTTTGTGTACTTCAGCTTCATACTGTTGTAGTTCTCCTCTGCTGGACTCTTATCTCTCCAGGAAGCTGCAAATTCACACCCTTTTATCGCCTTCTATTAATTACCTTTTAGTGATGTGCTTAATTATGTAAAGTGCTGTTAATTATACCCGTTTCACTGTTGTGGTGATTATCATACAATCAAAGGGCAAAGATGTAAGAAATCGTGACTCTTTTAGTGTGAGGCTGGGTGCTTGGCTACCATTTTCTCTCTGAAAATGTCATGTATTGAATATACAAGGATTTGGGGATATTTTTAGGGATTCACCGAAAGGAGCGTTTTTGGCCGCAACCGAAAAAAAAGCAGTTTGACCAAATACAGAGTACTGACCATGGTTTATCGCAGGTTTATTAATTTTCCATTGTGTAAATTAAATGGCCTAAACATATGTATTGATTTTCAAAGAAAAAATTATTACGACACTACTACTCCTGATTTTAAATTAACAGGAGCATTCGCAAAAATCCACAAGCACAAACTTAACGCTTTTTACTTTATTTCTCCAGATTAGGCATAAAATAATATAAAAACTGAATAAAACCTGTTAATAAAGAATAAAAACTGTTCAAAGCATGTACATAATTATATTCATATTTAACACGAGAGACAGAACAGGTGTTACGTAATTCAAAATTGGATAATTTATTTATCCTGGCTTGGGAGGGGATAATTCCATTACTGTATTTTCACAATTATAAGACGCACTTAAAATCCTTAAATTTGATCAAAAATCGACAATTCGCCTTATAACCCGGTGCACCTTATGTATGGATTCTGGTTGTGCTTACTGACCGATTTTATGTGGTACATGGTGCTAAAAAATCTGTCAGAGTTTTAGAATGTTTTTGGTAAACAACAAAGCTGAAGTGCTTGTTCTAGGATCATTATGGTAACCATAGTCAGGGTGTTTATGAACTCAAAATGGCACCCGTTAAGAGACTTGCTTATGAAGTGGATTTCAAACTCAAGGCTATAAGGTACATAACAGAACATGGAAACGGAGCAGCTGAGAGAAATTTCAACATTAATTAATCAATGGAGTGGAAGTGGAGAAAACAAGATGATGATTTGTGCTAAACACCAAGATTAAACAGAGAAGAGTTTGAGGTAACAAAATGCGATGGCCACAGTTAGAGGACGTTATTAAACAGAGTACAGCAGGTAGAAGTGTCTCTACAGTCTCTATTCAAACTTTCATGAAGGACTGAATCATCACTAAACAGTTAATAATAGACATGAGACTCGGATAATGAGAGCGATTTGGACATGCTTGCTGCTGAAATCGCTCCAATGTTTACATCAGACACTGAGAATGATGGATTTAATGAATTTATGGAGGAGAATTAACTGAAATTTTTTATTTTATTTATTTATTTTTTTACTTTATCTTACAACTGAACAATTTTATTGTTTTGTTTCTTTGAATGCGCCTTATAGTTGTGAAAATACGGTATTATCCTTTTTTTCCAAGGAAGTATAATTTTTTTTTCAAGGCACGTCTGAAGTAACTAATATGTAACAAAGGTACAATGAGGGAAGAGAAGATAACTTTGTAATAATTGAAATACATTTTATTTTTGTGCTTACATATGTATAAAATTTAATTGCAGGATTAGACATAAAATAAAATGATTGAATTACGTAGCACCTGTTCTCTGTCTCGTATTAAATGTGAATGTAATTATGTAAATGTATAAATTTCACATAATACACTGACACTTGCATGTTTTAATCAGGTATGTCAGTTCCAGCTAAATGTGATAAACGACAGGCCTCATACAGAAGGGCTTTCATTTTCTGTTCTTGTTATCAAATCTCATCTCAAATTTCCGTGTTACGACGTCCCACCAAAAAAAACAAACTTTAGATTAAATTGGCAGAGACTAGAGTCTCAACCTGTAAAACTTGCTAGCGTTCATGCCAATGGTGTTCATGCTACATGTATGCGCACATCACTAACACCATACTGTCTCATTAACCAGTCTTAGGAAGTATGCAAGATGGACACTCGCAATGAGAGAGAACCAATAAACACTCTGTAAAAGCTGCATTTACAAAGAGTGCCTCGGTCAATGCAGGGTCATGGTCATGTCAACATAAAACCAGATTTTTGGAGACCTAATTCTGCACCATCACCATGCAACTAAAATTATAATCCATCAGTTCACACAACTCTGCTGAAACTCCTTGAATCAAACTTCCCATATTCTGCCAGAAACCTAATTCAGCTCTTGATTTTCTTAGATGGCAATGCATTTCAACACATTTTCTAGACACCGTTTGAATTGGACAAACTTCTGTTTATTGTTCATCTTTAAAGAGTCTTGTTTTTTGGTGTGCTGAATTCTGTTTTTGAAGGGTTTTTTTTCCTTGTATTTGAGATGTGTGAATTTCAGCAGGTGATTTTTCTCTACTGAAGACACTCTAGGCCTTATGCCCCAGTCTCACATAACAGTATTTTGCTGTGGCTGTTGTGGGTCAAAAAAGCTCGACATCTACAACAAAAATCAAGACAACAGGGGCGGAGGATAGTAGGCAAATTATCCTACCGTTAAACCTCGCCAGGTCCCCTATACATTCGAGAGTGTCGTGATTGTACGGCGAATCCCACGCCAAACTTCGTCAAAAAGTCGGTGAAAACATCCGAGCAATGCCGATAACCCCCCATATGCCATGTTTTGCTATGTAAGATCATGTCAAATTCGGCCGATTGTCCAAGACAGCAATGAAATAGTACGAGTTCCACCGAAGGTGCACTTTAGCCCGAAGGCAAGCTTGGTGCTGCCATGAAAGGCTAAATGAATATATGCAAATTTAGCCCCGCCCCTAGCCCAGACTGTATGAATTCAGGACTTTTAATATTAATATAATACAATTCCTCATGATATTAATACATTTGTGATATTAATATATAATGTTATATAATATAATTATATACAAGTTCATTTCCATGTGTTCATTTTAAGCTTTCTTTTTTTCCCCCTATATAGACTTTCATCAGCCGTATAGCTCTCTAGATATGTGCACTACCAAAGGATATGATAATAGAGCTCTGCTCACTACCTAGTGCACTCTGGTCAAATTTCAAACAGATCACTCTATGCTTCAATGGAGTTAAACTCCTCTCGCTTTTTCCCCATGAGCACAACTTAAGGTTTAAATCACAGCCCTACTGTTTTAGATGGCGAATATTAAATAAATCTCTCTCTCTATACATATATATATATATA
>JAVSBU010338644.1:0-10757 GCA_033118015.1 Loricariichthys derbyi | reverse complement strand
ACACACACACACACACACACACACACACACACACACACACACACACACACACACACACACACACACACACAATCTAAGCTTTACATGCTATTAAGCCTGTACAAGCCTATACAGTTGACAAACCCAAATACTAAAACCCAGGAACAACAAATCATTTAATAATTTACTACAATATATGATATTCTAAAAATTATATACAACAGTACTTATTTGAACTGTGACAAAATTGTGCAACTTCATTTGCATGGGTGTTTTTTTTTTTTTTGCACTAACATCAGTGTAAAAATACATATAAAACAACAACACAACAACAACATGTACATAACCACTGCACAATACTGCATTACCTACAGTAAAGGAAGATTTAAAATCTAATACAGGAGTGCAAGTGAAAAACAACAGCCTTGCAGTGACATCTGCTGGTTGAGACCTACCTGTGTCATTTTATCCACAGATACCGGTATACCATCAATGGTTAAGGGAGGGAGATCAGAGCTTGGGTCTCCTCCACCAGGCGGGGCATGTTCAGCTAGTGCATTTTCCAGGTCTTCCAGAATCATACTCTTATACTTCCTTACCTAACAGACAACAAGAGGGACAACTACATCAGAAATTAAGTATTAATGACACAGATTAATTAAATGTAGAGACAAGCACTTACCACATTTTCAAGTGGAGCAGCACCAAACACCTTGAACACAGCATTGGGCTTAGAAGGAGAAATACAAAGAACAATAGCCTGCTGCCCAACTCGTGTTGTGTATTCATCTAGTGTAGCTCTCAACTTCCTAAAGACAAGATTAAAAATGCTGTACATGACGATACTTAAAGCAGTTTCATAAAAAATCATGCACACCGCAGAATGTGAAACAACAAACTCACCGAAGCAGGCGAGTCTGCTGTCTTTTGCGTATTGATGGGTTTGACTCGAAGATGTGTGGCCTTTTGCGCTTTTTCCCTGTTGCCACTGCAGCAGCTGCTGCCATACCAACTGGACCTAAAGGAATATTCATAAGTTAAACTACCCAGGAAAGTTAACTTTCTACTACATTAACACTTAAAAATGTGATGTATGCCAAACATTACTTTTAGCACAGAACAAAAATGTTTAAAAGAAAAATTTATGTTAACATAATAATTCATGTGGTTATGATTTCATATAGGGCCTATGGTTAAGGCCATATATATATAAGGCCATATAAGGCCATATAAGGCCATATAAGTCTTTGTATCTGTGTAGTGACCACATAACACAATTATGCAATGTTTTTCAGTTTTGGTGTCTTTTGCCACGCACAACTGTTGAAAAGTAAAATACATGCAACCCCAAATCAGAAAAAGTTTGGACAATATGGAAAATGCAAAGAATAATTCTTACATTCTTACATTACAGTATGAACCCAAAATATTTCATGTTTTGCTTGATCAACATAATTTCATTTGTAACTAGAGAGGTGCATTTCCTGCAGAAAATGAGAGTGTGATTGCCACGATGCAAGTGCCGGGTCAGGGTGCTCCCCGGTCCATACATGCTGACTTTCATGTTTCTAGTTCAAAAAGTGTCAGAGTTACGGCCATCGGAAGTCGGCTGTAATGTTAGGTCAACGGGAAATTTTTCTTGCGTTTTCGCATATAGAGAGCGAATGCGATGTGAGAATTCTTAGCTCAGTACAAGCAACCGTGTCCCAAGACTTCTGCACATTTCGGCGTTCGTCCCGTGTTGATATCTCGAAAACGGCAGGCGAAATTAAGCATCAAAAAACGGCCAGATAACATTGTGCTCAATGGTTTTCCGATGGCCGGAAATTGTGTGTGTGGTAGAAAGTGACCGATCACACCGCGACTTCAACTGCCGGGTCAGGATGCCCCACAGTCCATGCATGCCGAATTTGATGTTTCTAGTGCAAAAATTGTCAGAGTTACGGCCGTCCAAAGTTGGCCGTAATGTTAAGTCAATGGGAAATTTCTCTCACGTTTTCGCACATAGCACGCGAATGCAACATGCGATTTCTTATCTGTATACAAGTAACTGTCTCCCAAGAATTCTGCACGTTTCGGTGTTTGTCCTGTGTCGATATCTCGAAAAACTGTGGGCGAAATTATGCGTCAGAAACGGCCGAATAAGAAGATAGATTGACCTTCGGATAACAATAGTGTGATTGCCTATAGGCAGTCACACTAAATATACATCCTTTCCTGCATTTCAGGCCTGAAACACTCACTCACTTCATTCGGTAATTGTATTATCCGCTTAACCCTCTACATGGTAGCATCCCTAGACAGAGTGGAAAATCATCATAGCGCATGTATGCACACATCAGTGATGACAAACCTTCCTGGCCCAGATGCAACAAAACAGACTCAAACCATAATCTTACCACCACCATGTTTCACAGATGGGATAAGGTTATTATGTGGGAATGCAGTATTTTCCTTTCTCCAAACATAACACTTTTCTTTTAAACCAAAAAGGTCTATTTTGGACTCATTCGTCCACAAAACATCCTTCCAATAACCTTATGGCTTGTCAACATGATCTTTAGCAAACTGCAGATGAGCAGAAATTTTATTTTTGAAAAGCAGAGGCTTTCTCCTTGCAATCCTGCCATGAACACTATTGTTGTTCAGTGTTCTTCTGATGGTGGACTCACGGACACTAAAATTAGCCAATGTGAGAGAGGCCTTCAGTTGGATAGAAGTTACCCTGGGGTCCTTTGTGACCTCGTCAACTCGTCAACCTCGTCAACAGACCATGCCTTACTCTTGGAGTGATCTTTGTTGGTCAACCAGTCCTGGGGAAGGTAAGAATGGGCTTGAATTTCCATCCATTTGTACACAATCTGTCTGACTGTGGATTGGTGGAGTCCAAACTCTTTAGAGATGGTTTTGTAACCATTTCCAGCTTGATGAGCATCAACAACTCTTTTTCTGAGGTGCTCAGAAATCCCCTTTGTTCGTTCCATGTGTTGTGTGTTGTGAAACGTGTTGAGAAGAGCAGACTTTGATAGATCCCTGTTCTTTAAATAAAACATGGTGCCCCATCACACCTGATTATCATCCCATTGATTGAAAATACCTGACTCTTAATTTCACTTACAAATTAACTGCTAATCCTAGAGGTTCCCATAATTTTGCTCCTCACTAATATGTAATATTGGATCATTTTCCTCGATAAATAAATGAACAAGCATAATATTTTTATCCCATTTGTTTAACTAGGTTTTTGTTATCTACCTTTAGGATGTGTGTGATATGATGATGTTTTAGGTCATATTTAAGCAGAAATATTGAAAATTCCAAAGGGTTCACAATTTCAAGCACCACTGTATAGCCTTCAAATAGCCATTCCTAAAGTATTTATATGGATTACTAACGTATTTCCTTTTCTAGCCTTCAAAGTCAAAGTTATTTTTATTGTGCTTTTAACAATGGAGCTTTGTCTCAAATCAGCTTTGCAACTATAGATTATCTTCTAATATCTATGGCTATTCCCAAATTGAGCAGGCCTTTGGTGACAGTAGCTTCATCTCAACTGATTTACACCTAACACTAACATTAACAGAATGTGTCAGGTTTGCTCTGCAGTCTGGATACACAGACTGAATGCTTTCTGCTGAGACATTGAAGCAGTTTTACAATAGTCAAAGTCAAATTTATTTGTATAGCACTTTTTACAATGGAGCATTGTCACAAAGCAGCTTTACAACTTGTGTAATTCCCAATTTGAGCAACAATAGACAGAATTTACTTTATTAATACTTTATTAACTTTCAGGTTATAAAAATCCCAAACTTCTCCGGTTCACTCTTCTGTTCACCTGCCCACAGCGAGTTATGTAACTTTGACTGAATGAGGCTTCAATGCAAAATTCTGTATCTATGAATCGAATTACTCAAGAAATTGTTTCAACCCTAATTACATCAGACATTTCAGCTGCATTTATTAATAACCTACCAGACCTACAAACATTTAAAACACCTATGATCACCTATGATCACTATGAGCATATAACCAGATAATTAGATTGTCTGTTTTGCTCAACCCTGGATAAAGTTGCTCCTGGTTGGATCAAACACAATAGAGGAAAAGGCTAGAACCATAGTATAATGACCAATATGAGCAAATGGCTCAAAGTTTAGAGCATGAGTGGTGACACAGTAAATTAGAGGTATTTAAGACTGCTTGGAGAAATAGCATGGAAGAATGGGAGCATATAAAATATAAAATAACGTTGTCACAATACCTTGATACTGATACTGAAATGATATCACAGAGAAAAAAATATATATAAGGAAAAGTATTGCAATAACAGACGACAGAACATGGAACCTAAAATTATTTGTTTGTTAAAAATTAAAAAGCCCTGAAAAAAATCGACAATAAATAGGTAATTTTAATAACAATTTTATTATTGAAAATAATTTGATCAGAAAATGCACATTATTATTAAGGTTTATACAGGGTGAACAGTAATCTGATGTTCAGTGTAACTATTTTTGGGATTTCTTTGACAGGTGAGTTAACTTTGTACTTGCAGCGAATCTCCCTGATTATAAAGTTTTTACAGTTTGGAATCGAACCAGGGAAGATGGAGGCAACTGCTCTAACTGCCACCGTGCTGCCCAAAATAAATGATAGTGAAGAGACAGCGTGCTGTTAACTTCACACTTGCTCTCATATTAGCAAGGAATATAATACGAATATAATACTCTGAAATACAACACCCAACAAGATTTTTAGAAGGACATCAAAGTCTCAGTGCAGTGACCAGACTGTTATTTTATTAATATAATTGCAAATTTTATTATGAATAACCCAAGGATCAATTTAGAAAAAATAAATAAAAATAAATTATTTAATTAATCTTTTTAATCACAATTTGGCTTACCGTTAACATGTAGTGTGAAATGCAGAAAATATGTGCTTTTCAGTTAATGTCAAAACTAATAAATGCCTGTCATTTTTGATGAATTCATTCTAAAACATCACATAACCTGGGTAACCTATGCCAAATACGGCTGCAATATAAATGCTGATATTAATAAGGCATTCTTTAAAACAAGGAATGCCCTTAAATTTTTTAAATGTGCTAAACTTTGCTGCATCTTCAAAACATTTCTACATTTACTGTCGATAGTATAATAAAGACACTATTTTATTGTTTTTCTAATAGCTGTTGCTGCACACAACCGTACAGTTCAATAAAGGCACTAATTCCCTTGTCATCAAAATGCCAGTGCAGGTGACATTCACAAAAAACATACTCTGCTATGCAAATGCTTGACAAGTCTGTATGGAAGGATGTATTAGCCATGTTAAGCCCATAGTTACTTTGTCTTATTTAAGTACATTTTAGAAGGTACTGTACCTGCAGCTGCTAAATGTGCCGTGACTTCATCAGTTCCTGTTGAGTTGAGGATATCAGAATCATCATAAGTGTCATCATCTGGTGAAGAAGGAGAGTCTTCATCTGCACTGAGCATGCTGTGCTCTGTGTACGTAGACACATGCACCTGTTGAGAAACACCATGGGCCTCAATGGTAGTCATGTGCTCCGGCTGATGTACTGTGTGGTCATCCATCACTTGATAGAGCTTTCCTCAAACTGATAAACAAAAATTCAGAGACAAAATATGACTTTAGTATTAAAGTGCAATTGTAAATCATATTTTGTCCTTTTGCAAAAAAAATTACATTTCCTTCTTTTTAAGATATTCCTCCAATGTGCAATTCATTGACTTGTTCAGATGACTTCTTGTATGGCTGCTGCATGTTGTCTTGATGTCTACGTGGGACTTTCTCTGGATACTAGAGCTGCAATAATTAGTCGACTTTGTACTGCGGGAAGTTCTGGGGGCAGTATCGCTTCCATTGTCAGCCATTCTGTACTAATGAATAACATACTAAAAAATACTTTAATGGAAACTTCCATTTTAACTTTAACAATTTCTTTTACTGGAAACTTCCTGTTTGCTAAAGACAGATAGCAAAAGCTGTTGGCTTGAACCTTTAGCTTTAACCTCTTTGCCTTTGGTAATTTTCTCAAATTACAAATATTGAGCTAGGTGATGTTTTAAAGTCTTATTAAATTAATAGTTCTGAATGTTTTCGGAGATGTTCCTCCACTGCTTATTTCAGCCATCCAAGTAGAGCAAACAGCACTCTCTGAAAAGCTTCTACACTGTAGCTATGGCTGTGTTCCAAATACATGCTTACATTAGGATCCCTACCCCCTCTTTATTACTCTGGAGACCAATTAGTTGACTGAGTAATACTCAAAACGCAACTGAAATCTAACGCAATATATATATATATATATATATATATATATATAAACAAACATATATCAGCACTGGTCTCATAAACAAACCAGTAAGTGATTAGAACTCCATGTTTACAGCTCTAGGCTACACACACTAACTGAATTCTGAATTATAATTAGTAAAAGCACTGTGCTGTTCATGTGTTACTGTGATTATGCCACTGTCGCCGGCGACTGCTGCATCAGTTACATGTGATTGGCACAGAACTGGGTACAGTGCCTTGCAAAAGTATTCACACCCCTTGCACATTTTTTCACGTTACACCCACAAACTTAAATGTATTTTATTGGTATTTTATGTGATAAACCAACACAAAGTAGCAAGTATGTGTGAAGTACAAAGAAAATTATTTATGGTTTTCAAAATGTTTAATAAATAAAAATCTGAAAAGTGTAGTGTGCAATTATATTCAGTCCCCTGTATTCTGATACTGCTATATATAATCCAATGTAACCAACTGCCTTCAGAAGTCACCTAATTAGTAAATATGGTCCACCTGTGTGTAATTTATTCTCAGTATAACTACAGCTGTTGTGTGAAGGCCTCAGAGGTTTGTAAGAGAACATTACTGCTCAAACAGCATTGTGAAAACCAAGGAACACACCAGACAGGTCAAGAATAAAGTTGTGTAGAGGTTTAAAGCAGGGTTATGTTATAAAAAATGGCACAAGTGCTAACCTTCCAAGACATGGCTGTCAACCTAAACTGACAGCCCAAGCAAGGAGAGCACTGATTAAAGATGCAGCCAAGAGGCCCAAGGTCACTCTGGAGGAGATGCAGAGATTCACAGCTCAGGAGGGAGATTCTTTCCACAGGAAAGTTATTAGTCATGTACTCCACAAATATGGCCTTAATGGAAGAGTGGCAAGAAGAATGGAAGACATAAGAAGTCCTGCTTGCATTTTGTCACAAGCCATATAGGGGACACAGCAAACGTGGAAAAAGGAACTCTGGTCAGATGAGACCATAGATTAACTTTTATGGCCTAAATCCAAAATGATGTGCATGGTGAAAAACTAACAGTACACCACACTATCCACACCATAAAACATAGTGGTGGCAGTATCACGCTGTGGGGATGCGCTTCTTCAGCAAGGAAAGGGAAGCTGGTCACAGTTAAAGGGAAAACGAACACAGCTAAATATAGGGCAACCCTGGAGGAAAACCTGTCAAAGGTTGCACAATACTTGAGACTGGGGTGGAGGTTCACCTTCCAGCAGAATGATGACCCTAAACATACAGTTATAGCGACAATGGAAAGGTTTAGATCAAAGCATACTCATGTGTTAGAATGGAACAGTCAAAGTCCAGACCTAAATCTATTGAGAATCTGAGGCAAGACTTGAAAATTCCTGTTCACAAATGCTCTCCATTCAATCTGATTGAGCTTGAGCTATTTTGTAAAGAAGAATAGGCAAAAATGTCAGCCTCTAGATGTACAAAGCTGGTTGAGACATACCACAAAAGACTTGCAGCTGTAATTGCAAAAAAACTGGTCCTACAAGGCTGAATTCAATTGCACACCAGACTTTCCAGATTTTTATTTATTAAAAAATTTCAAAACTACATATCATTTTCTTTTCACTTCAAACATACTTGCCAATCTGTATTTTGTGTATCACATAAAATCTCAGTAAAACACATTTATGTTTGTGGGTATAACATGAAAAACTGTGGAAAAGTTCAAGGGGTATGAATACTTTTGTAAGGGACTGTAAATGAGAATGAAAACTGGCTGATTTTGGTCACCGGCTTCTCTAGTTAGTATCGTAATGTTTGTTAGTTTACATGTTGGAAAACAAGGTCTAATGGATGGTGTTCATTAAGACAATGCCATTTAAGATATGCTAGTAAACACATTAAGTGCAATAGTTAATCTGGGATTAATAGGAGTAACATTAACCTAACTTTCTTTCTCATCTTCTCTGTTTTGCTGGCATTGATACCAGGGTGCATTTTAGATAATAAAGATCCTCCACTTAATGTCTGCTAATCTGTTCTGTGTGTTTGATCACATCAGTAATTCAGTTGTAAGATATTTAACATTTTATAGTTTAAATGGAGTCATTCCAGACTCTGTTTATTATGGCTCTTTGGTTTCCAATGTGTTAGATTTATTGGTGTCTATAAAGTGCCCTTAGTGTTCCAAGGACACGTGTTAGGTTAACTAGAAAGTGACCTGTATGTGTGTGAGTAAGGGAGTGAGTGCATGGGCCTGTCTGGGCTTTGGGATTAAATTGCTATGAGAACTTGGCAGACTGGCCAACAGGGGGACATTCACAGGAGTGCAGACTTGAGGGCATGAGGTAAAATATGCACTTGAAAAAGAGCCATGCCAATGGGAAGCAGAGATGGAGGACATAACAAAAAGAATCATTGACTAATCAAAAAACAATCAACAGATATGGCAAAATAATTATTAGTTGCAGCCCTATTGGGTACTCCAGTGTTCTACCCCATTGCAAAAACATTCATGGGTGAGTAAACTGAAAACTTCTGATAGAGACATTTCAGCCCACATTAGCATACCACACCAAAGCTGATGGAATTTTGTAGGCCATTCTCACGGCTTTCCGAAAACATACAAGCAAAACGGAAATAGGCTCATTTGTGTATGACGTAGGCAGTGGGGGTACAAAGCCTAGCGCCTCACTGTTAAAATGGATAGCAGCTCAAGTTCGTCAGATTTCAGCAATTTTGACTTTGAATATGAGGATGAGGGGTAATTGTTAATGTCCGAATCAGGACTAGAAGATGAAGAATTTGTGTAGGGCAGATGTAAATTCTATATGGATGGAATAATCCAGGACGAACCACAGAGGCCCAACCACCACCGGAAGATTGGTAAAGGTCTTTTCTATTGACTTTCTATCTGTAAAAATGAACCATAGCAGTCCATTTTAATCGTTTTGTACATTCAGACGAGGAAAAATATATTTAAAACTTGTTTTTTATCGGGTTCTTATCTGTCCGGATTTAACAACATCAGGCTTCACAATGGACTGGTGTATGACCATATACACGGTAGTCGGATTTTGACTGAACATCCAATTTGTCTGTCGCATTAACCCTTCAGAAAGCAACGAATGTAAGTATTAAGTGATACGGAGATGTTCATGACTTGAATATAATGCCGTCTGATAAATATTTACGATCGTTGCAACCTTTCGATGTTATATGATCAGTCGTGTTTGTATTGCTATTTCAAGTAACAAGTGGAGTGTATTTGAGCTTTTTTCTATTTCTTGTATTTGTAGTTTCACCCTGATTTGAGCTTGATTTGAGTATTAAAGGAACAAGCATGTTCATCTTCCTGGCTCAAAAGGAGTTTGGCTGGTTTTTAATCTATGTTGACACTTCGGGAGCATAACATGTAAAGAGCAGTACAAGCATATTGGGATCAAAATGCTTTCATTATGTTTAATAAATGATTTTTTCAATTAGTGAGACCGCATACCTGTTCCTGTTCTTAAAAAGCTCCGCTCTACCTTAAAAACCGCAGATCACTTATCACAAAATACTTCTAATCAAAAGGCCCATTGGTTTACCATGCCATCATTCTGAGCTTAAAGCAATCAAAATAACGAATGCGCTGCTTATTCATCATGGTTTGGACTCCAAACCATCCAATAGCCACCTGTGTCCTATGTCAAGTTTTAGCTTAGAATGCCTGCTATTCACTGGAAAAGGTGTCAATCAATTCTTGGACTTCCAATTGAAGCTGTGAACTGTTTTGTAAGTACATCCCCCAACCAGCATCATCACTCAGCACTCACACCATCAGTGAGATAAAACCATAAGGAAAGAAAACGCTGTGTTTTTAGCCAATTATCTGTAAGAAACTTAAATAAGGACATGCTTAGCTGCAATCACATACAAAAACCACTCTTAATACCATGTGGATAATATCGGCTTATAAATATAATATATAAATATATTATAAAATAAAAGTTTACATATTGAACAAACACCAGACGGAATACGAGGGGAAAAAAGGACTTTAACATTGTATCTGCTCTTCAACATTACCATGCTGTTTATTAGAAGGTAAGTGATTTTTCTAAAACAAAATCCGAAATTATTTTACATCCTAAGTGTTTTTACAAGGCTATATTGTTGGCGAGACACGGTTGCTTTTGTGAACAATTGTGGTTAACAACTAGGGATGTCCCAATCAGGTTTTTTTTTGCCCCGATCCGATCCGATCCATCTGATTTTGAGTATCTGCCGATACCGAGTCCCGATCTGATACTTTCGTAACACATTAAAAAATGAACAAATGCAAAATAAACAGACCCAGGTTGTCCCCTATTTTTATTTTATTCACCTTATTTTATCATTTAACACTTAAACAGTGCACTTCTCTGTGAGGTAGCTTGAACAATCAAGTAATAACAAATAGTGCAACAGTATAACAGAGCACTTCTGTGAAGT